>APFE030838074.1:46438-120561 GCA_000404065.3 Pinus taeda | reverse complement strand
TTCTCCTTCCTTAAGGAGTGATTGTATGGTGTTGCCCTACCATAAGGGTTTGATAATAAAGAATCATTTCATATTATTCTTGGGTTTATTTGCATTGTCTTATATTTTCTTATCAGATCTATAATATTTCTGGGTCAGATCTACAACAAGTGGTATCAAAGCTACAACACACGATTGGTAAAGTAGCTTCAGGAGGTTGTAGAGCAACCACAATAGGGGAAGTTAAGTGGACAATGAGTAGAGACATCTACTCATGCAAAGACCTCCAGTAGGGGGAAATTCGAGCCAAGTGGGCAGAGGGATCTCATGCACCCATACCTCCAGGTAGGAGGTGGGGTGATGTAGAGTGATTGTCCCAAGGATGAGGGGTAGGATCCTTGAGGTACCCAACTTCTTGGATGAGACCTTGCTACGGGAGCCTCGATGTGGAGTAACAGGAATTGACTAATTGGGTAGAGACATATGCGGATGGAGTGGCAAAGAGAGCTACAGTGCAAGGATTCCCAGGACAACACAGAGCCTTCACGCTGCAACAATGCAAGAGGCACAAGTGTGTTGCATAGTGCAGGGTAGCATAGAGAAGGGCGCAACGGTGCGAGATGCATGGAGATGTTGAAGTAATGCAGAGGTCAAAGAGGGATCACTTGTCAGTAGCAGGTAGAGCTTCAACACTAGAGTATGTTTCTAGCCCAATAGAGAGGTCACTTGGGAGTTTTTTCCTTTTTTTTTAATTTTTGAGTGTTGCTAGAGCAACCGCACTTGGTAGATGTGTTGCATGCAAAACATTCCAAAGTTATAGGATCGGGTTCGAGAGGAAGCCTTTCTTGTTGAGAGGGAGTGTAGAAAAGCGTGCAACAAGAAATTCTAAATTTAGGAAGTGCTAAAAATAGAACTTCTAAAAATAGGAGTTCGGCCGATGAGCATTTTGGCCAACTTGGGTGAGAGGTAAAACTGCTAAAATTAACATCCTCTAAAAATAGCATTTCTAGGTCCCTTCCTATTTATAGCAATCCTTGGTCTATCTATAGGAAGTAAATTCGAATTTGGTCTTACTAGCAGTTTGGAATATTAATTAATTAATTCTCGATGAGTTAATTATTAAGGAAAAGAAAACTTGAACTCATTGTGAGAACATGCAATTGTTTCTCCACTAATTGGGGAATGTGACCTTGATTTGCTCCATTGATTGAGGAATTAAGGATGAGTTCTATATTGAGAGGAGCAGTTGACTTAGTTTAAATTAGTCAAGCTCAGATAGATTAATTTAACAAATTGTTATCTTAATGAGATTAGTTTGTTGATGCTTGCATGCATGTGACAACTATTATTTTCAGATAACTATGTATTCACTCATGGATAACTTATGCATGTCAGTTCTGCCAAAGACCCAGTTGAGACTAGATGTGGGACAATGTACTATCAAATGCTAGGGTATCTATAGTAAGTATTACTTGCTTGGGGAAGGAAGCTTCTTCCTTCTATGACTGCGTAGTTGGGCCTGAGGTCACAACAGGTATGATCAGGCCAATTTACATGTGTTTTGTAATTGGACCCCAATCAAAATGGCACAAAGAAATAGGAGCTTGGACCTGAGGTGAAACCTTTATATACAGAGGCCCAGGTAGTCTATGATCTACATCATCAAAGTACAGAGAGAGCACGATAACTTTTGAGCTGATTCTTTTTGTATGTTGTTGAGGATTTCCACTTGATTGATAATACAGTGTTGGGGTTTTATGTTGGTGCTTTCCCTAGTCATATATTATGTGTTATGTGTGATTGATTCCTTCTTATTAGTTATATGTGTTCATTATTGATGTTGCTCATGGTTGATTAGCCTCTACAAAGTTTATGGTAGATGTACATCTCCTATTATGCTTTAGTACATTGCATATATCAGTTTGATCTGCAAGTGAAATTTCTACATGATATTAGTGAGCCAGCTGATTTGTAGATAAAATTCTACAGAATCCGATGAACATGATGACAGTAAAAGCACAACTATAATCATCAAAGAGTTTGAGATCAACTTGCAAAGGGCCAAATGGATCATTTCCTACTATGAGTAGGAAAATAGGCAGTTTCAAGTCAAAAATGAGCTCATGGAGATTCAGCTCAGAAAGGAAAAGAGAGAGGTTGAAAAGGAAAATGCCTTACCTGATGAGGCAAATGGACAATATGGTGATCCACTTTATGAACATGTGCCAAGAAGAAGGCCAAGGACTAGAGGCCTAAAAAGAGCCTTGGAGAAGGAAAGGAAAAGGGAGGAAGAAATGGCCAATCAGCTTACCTTGAATGAGAAATTTGCCCAGATGGTAAATGAAAACCAAAAATATTGGCTTGAGAAGGTAAATGATCATTTGGAGAACCTCCTAGGCAAGGCCAAGAAGGAAACTGATATTCAAAGAAAGATGGTGAAGCACTATGCTATGACAGACAAAATTGCAAGAGCCAAGCTCAAAAGAGCTCATGCAAAGATTGAGGCTTTGACCAAGAAAGAGGAGACAAAGAGGTTGCATATCCTTGCCGAGGCAGAAATCCATGCCTCAAACATATAGCGATATGTCAGCCCACCAATTTTTCGCATTTTTGAACAATTTTAGCAAGATATATTTTGTTGTGTTTTTTTTGAAGAAATTTTGGCATAGTCAACATGGTCAAACGTGCAACACCTAGGACGTTGCGCTTTCGTTTGGGGAATCCAATGAGAAAATGGTCAACATTTTTGGATTTAAAATGATGAGGACATACAAACTGTACTTTTCCTATGAATTTTGGAGCAAAACCAGTTAGCCAAAAGGGTTAAAAACTACCAAAATATCACCTTTCCGACTCTTTTATGGCTTGGTCACTGCACGTTTGAGCAGTCTTTGGATATGTCATTTATTTAGGGCTAAATGAAGCCCATTTTACAAACAAAGTGTGGATATGGAAACTAGACAGAATAGTCTTTCCAATGAGCTATCATGGGCTAGATTTGGACATGAGGAAGGCAGTTAAACATCAACTTGACGAGGGCACTATGCGTTTGATGAGGATCACTGCATGTTTGACGAATTGTCCAGTTTTCACCATTTTGTTGTAGTTTTCACTTTCACCATGAAGAATCATGCATTTATCTTTGTAATTGATCAGTTAAAGTAATTATGATGCTTCTAGAGCTTTATAGGGTAGATTCATTAGGTTAAACAAGTTCAAGAGGTGTAATGTGTCATTTTGTTTGGGTTAGAGATGAGTCACTTTGACCAACCTATTTTCTTGTTTACGGTTTAGATCTTGTTAGAAACAACTCCTCTCCTCATGGATTCGACCCCTTGAGCTTAGGATGAGTTATTTATGGTCTATATGATTCTTTTCCTCAGCCATTGTATGGGTTTGACTTAGTGGAATGCTTATGCTTTGAAGAGACATCATTTTGTATCCGTTTTAGCAGGAGATTAATGAAAAGTTGCAACTATCTCTTTGGGATCCATGTGGTATGATTTTTAGTTCAGTTTTTCTTATGTTTTCATGTTCTATTTTTGTCTCCATTTCATCATTTCATTGTCTTTATGTGAATGTATACAAGTCTAAGAGGCAGAATCCATATCTTTATGCTTTGTTTTGGGTAGACATTTCACAGTCTATGTTTTCTTCAGTTTAGGAAGAATCCATATTTCTTACATGCTCTTTCTAGCTCCTCACATGTCTTTGAATCCTTCACCCATCAAACCCTACAGTGCTTAGCCTTGTGCCTACCTTTCCCCATCGAAACCCTTCAATTTTGACCTAATTTCCTTGCGCTAACTGTCTCACTCCTCCTGGTACAACAAAACCCTTCTAAATCAAATAAAACCTTGTCCTACTATACCTAGCCTACTATCATTTTCTTTATCTAGTCATCTTGGCTGAGATCCTTATGGAGAGAGCCCTCTCCTGACCTAGTAGGGCTAGCTACTTGGCTAAGTGTGGTTTGTGGTTACCCTAGCATTGCCTTCCTTTAGCTTGAGGTTCAATCTAGCTGATAATACATCAATGGAAAGTTTCGCACTTCCAGTGATAGGATGACATCACTGGTCCTTGACTGAAAGATTGTGTATGGTGTTCGACATCAAATCACCCATTCACACCATGCCGAATGTACTGTAGTACCTCGAGGGTCATTATCTCTATCAGTGATTTATCTCTTGTCTGATAACAACTTACCTTAGTTTTTGGTAATCAGAGAGTGCCTTCCCATGTTCAACATCAAATCACATATTCACATGGTTAGACTCGTACCTTAGCGAATGATTGAATGAGATAGAAGACCTTGAATTTGGTTTAATCCATCTAGGCTACGATTTCAATAAATGTACCAAATCATCCATAGAATGGGTTTACATTGATGGTCATTCGAAACATGGGTCTATATGTAGACGACTGTCTATGTACTTGTAATGAAAGCTTATATGTTGAGCATGGGTATGCCTTCCCTCCACAATTTACGAGAAAAAATAAAAGTATCATGATATTGTATTGTAATCGATGCCAGTCACCAACCAGTTTGGAACCCCTCATCACATCGTAAAGCAATTCACTCGACATTAACATTTTTTGACTTCATGCTTTATGGGGCAACTGTTACAGATCCATTTGGGAACATCACTCCCATCATCTAGATTAGTGCCTTAGGGCTAATCAAACCCTAATTTTAGTTGCTACATGCCCTCAACAAGGCAACCATTTGAATGTCTCCTTCATTGACAGTTTCATGGCTTGAATACATGTTGAAATGACTCCTTGAAGGTCTAGCACAAGTAGGCCCATTTAAGGGTGCTTTGGAGAGCATTTAGTCCCATGCAAGGGTGCTTTTTAGATCACTTAGGCTGACTTTGACCTTCACTGGACGAGACTGATAGAAATTTGGATAGGGTTCTCAGAATATTCCTTAGTTCTAGATCATTTTAGAAGGATCCCACCTCTTATCCCCTCCAATGAGCTTAAAATTGGATAGGATAAGGATCCATTAACCTCATATCCTCTCATCCATTCCTCCATGGAATCTAACTCTAAGTTTCAAAGGCCATTGAATACCCTCATTTATGACAAAACCTCCTCCATCTTCCTATAAATTGCACACTCATCTAAGTGATCAAGGGTTGGAATTTCATGATTGTAAGGAGATAATGTTAGTTTGAGAATTGAGACTATTGTAAGTGTCCAACCTATATGGACTCTCTCTCTTTAACACCATTAAGTCCCACCATGGAAGGGAGATAATGAACAATGCTCTAACTTTTGAGAAGATGAGAATTTCCAGAGCTAGAAACCTATCAAATCTCATATTTCTAAAACAATGTAGAGATGAAAACCTCACTCCAAATTTCTTTAAAATTATATACATTACTAGTAAAGCATTTAATACATACAAAGAAAGTATATATAACATAGATCTATAATAATATATATATATATATATTTATATATATTATTATATATAATATATATATATATATATATATATATATATATATTATATATATACTATATATACATATATTATATAGATATATAATTTTAATTATTTAAAGCTGACAATAAAAGAAGACATAAAATATTTTTTCAATTAACTATTAATAGCTCCATAATTTCATGCTCTCTCTTTTCAAAATACAAATCACATTGCCCTGATCATGAACTCACTAAGCTAGTCCGAAAGTTCACAAGTTTTTCCACAAACAAAAAAATGTTGGAAGTGTCGTTATGTTGCTGAATTGTCATGCTTATGATGTGATGTGGATGGAACCAAAGCTGGAGGAGTGAATTCAAATTAGACATGATGGTTGTAATTCCTTCTTCTATTAAATAAAGTATTTGAACTTTTTTTCATATGTTTTTATTGCTATATGATGCTTATATGTGTGAAATGTATCTAATTCCACTCACATGTTTTCAATAGATATTTTGCTTTGATCAGTTCTTTGTCTTTTGCTTGTTTTTATAGGTACTTCTTAAGCATGTTAAGTACGGGAACGAGCGACAAGATCGATACAAGGGAGAAAAGAGGAAAGTGGAACTACAAGTCAGTATTCTCATCTTCTTTGCCTAATCTATTGCTTATTGGAAAAGGCTAAATTTCTTTAAACTATTGCTCTAGATATGGCTACTTATATAGGGAATTAGTATTTATCTCTAGATACCAAATTATCCAAAATAGGGTGTGGCCGGAACTGATGCAAGACATGTTCTTTTTGGAGGGGGAAGGCTGGTAAATGGTATCAAAAGGGGGGTGTGAAATCACGAGGACGTGCCACATAGGGAGTAGGACCCGGCGGAAGAAGCCGCCTTCTAAACCTCCCCCCAACTGTAAAAGGGGAATGTGAAGGGGGGCCAAAAAAGAATGATGGCCATGGATTAAATGGGGGACAAGATCACAAGGTGTCAAAGGAAACTATGGTTTAATAACAAACGACAAGAAATATTTGTCCGATTGTGCATATATGATTTTCTCTTTAAACTTCGCATAAAGGGTAGATACAAGGAAATAAAAATACTTTATCCCATGTTCATAAAATTATCTTTTAAACTTAGGATAAAGGGTCAATAATAAATCTTTGAAATACATCATGGATAGCTTGCACTTTCACCCTTCTTCTCTATCCTCAAACTTAGAATAAAAACCTATAGATGATAATATGTAAGAAATACACCTAATCTACCTACCCTTAGCTAGACTAGAACTTTTTCTTTTAATCTCTAGGGTGCACTTAGACTAACAAACCCATTTTCATGTTCTTCTATGCAAAAAGAAAAAAAAAAGCTAACCTATCCCTTATTTCTCTTACTGACCGAGATTAAATAGTTGGATCATTGTTATTTTCTACCTAACTAATGATTTATCGATATTAAATTGTTGGATAGACCTTCATTATCTATCTAATTTATAGAAATTGAAAGAAGTTTAACCATGATTAAGTAGCATGATTAAATTAAAGCAAGTAATTGTGGCATTTTGAACAAGCTAAACACAACTTTATTTTACAAAAATGAAGCAAAAAATTTGTATGAGAAGTGCCATTTAGGCTTGCAACACTTTCAATATTATTTTATTTTTCATTTTATTTCTTTTCGTGGGGTTTAATCTTTTCCCTTTTTTCAATATTTTTATTTTTCTCTTTATTCTTCTTCTTTATACCATATTTTTCATTTTTTATTCTAATTTTTTTATTTGGAAATCAATGGCAGATGACAAGTATTTACAAAATAAGATCCCTGAGATAGGTCACTCAAATTACCTTGAGATCCTCTAAATTATAGGACCCTAATAGAATGATAAATATAATCTAAAGGTATATTCAAACTTATTCTTTCGAGATGATAAACATCACACTGCAGAGCTTATATTGGATTTGATTCGCAAGAACTTATTTATATTTATTTTATTTTTAGTGTAAAACAAAATATTTCTATAAGAAATGTAATATAGGTTTTTTTATTTTTATATTTAAGTATAAACAATTAGATTTTTTATCTTTTCTTAATAAGAATATTATTTGACTTCCATTTTTGTTATAAAACTCATCAGCGAAAATTAAAAATTATTTGTATTTAATGAAAGAAAGAGAAGAAATTAGATCACACAAATGAGAATGAACAAACTATAAATGGGTTAAGACACGCTAAGAGACATATTTGTTAAATTTTTCTTAATAGTTTGTAAGAAACACAACTCTGATGCATTTTTCAAATAAGTCATTATATTTGGATTACATAGTTGTTGCAATGAGTGATAGTTTAGATGGTAGAATTGCTTATGCAAAAGTTTTTTCAAGCCACCACTATGACCAATAAAATTTGATTGAAAATATGACAATGTAAAATTTTCATATTTCTACAAAGTAGTAATATCAACAAAAATTCTAGTGCCAATGACATGCTTATGATATTCTAAATCCATCATTAAAAATTACTTATTGGAAAAGCACATTATTTAATCCTAAATTGAATGATAGATCTCATATGCATATAAAAGGTTGTGTACTATTATTTGTTTGAAGTGCTCCAAATATTAAGAGATTTATCATGAGCAACAATTATTTGTTTGGTTTCAAAACAATTAAATGAAAAGAAATGGTATTATACTTGGCTCTATGATGAGATGATTTATAATCAATAAGACACTCATTAGAAGAAGAAGTATATGCTCTGTTGAAGGAGAAAATATAAGTAGAAAGTCCATGTCATGTCAAGAAGTCTTAGAAGGACAATACGAATACAGATTATTTTTTTCTTCAACATTATTGTTAGGTGTGGGATCCCCAAAGGAAAGTTTTGGGGCTTAAAGCCCAAGTTTTGACTAAATCAGATGTAAAGACTACACGTTTTGTGGGCGCGAAGCGCGAACTTGTAAATGATTCATAAGGTTGTCCGCCCTCATTTTTGTAATGTAATGTCAACTTTAGAGATCTACCCATGGTACATGGACCATGGGATTTTATAAATAGAGTGAGGCTCTAAGTTGTAAAGGAGGAAACGCAAGTAGAGATCTAAGATGAAGAATTAAGTCTTATCTAGGTGTAGAGTCAAGTCTTTGGGTCGTAGAGTAGGAGAAGGCTCTACAGTTGAGTGCATAGAGGCCAAGTAGTCTGTAGCCGACTGCGCGGACCCCTGCAGCTGAGTGCATGGGGTGAGTTGAGTCTGTAACCAATTGGAGAAGTAATAAAGAAGTTCCATATCATTTCTGTGTACCGTTTTCTTGTTTTATGCATTGAATATATCAGGTATAAATGGCATTTTTATTGTTTATACGATACACAAACTTATATGAATGTGTTCATAAAGTGAATATAGTATAAAGTATCTATTTAAACAAAGTTAACTAACATTTCTAAGAAGATAAATAAGCTTTGTGGTGTAACTTGGGGAATGGCAAAGATCGCTATCTTAGCAGCACGAAAGCACCTCATTCCTTGGTTAGGGATGCGCGAAGGCAATTGTAATGGGTTAGAAAGGTCTGTAGGTTAAGATAGTGCACAAAGTGACCTGCACGATGCTATTCATAGTTGGACTAAATATACCACTTAGACATCTCCAGGGTTCAAACACTTGGTTCTAGCATCCACCCATACTGCCTCAGGTGACACCTCAGTCCACACTCTGCGGGCTGTTGCCGAAAGGGCCAGTAGTGTTGGGATTTGTTTGGATAATTAAATCTGAACTTGGGTGAGGCCCCATCAAGCCAATAAACGATTTTGTTATTGGGACCAGAATCTGCATAGAGATGTCTGATGTCATATCATTCGAGTTCAAATAAGAAGGAAGAGGAAGGCTACTTGGACAATATAATTCACGAATTCGTGACACAAAAGAATGAGAAACCATGACTATCAAAGCAAGAGTGGTTAGACCGCTACCTATACACATATATCCATGAAATATTCTCTGCATCTTTCCCTATTGAGTTGTATGATTGGATCACGAAGCTAACACATAGCCAAGGAAGGTGGAAGCTTGATAGTCCTATTGTGTGGACCCCATAGTTGGTGCGCAGATTGTAAGCATTAGAGGATAAGATCACATGCGTTGTTGATCATTTGCTCGATCAGGTTATAGGAGGATTCATTACTGAGTTTGCAGTAGATACTATCGCCAACTATAGTGAGGTAGAGAAATGTTTTCTCAAGGGACTGCGAGGTAAGTACGTAAAGTCTCTGAAAACTTGGATTAAAATGCTATTGTGTGAAAATTGGATTATGTAGTTACATTGATGTTCGAGCCTACATGAAGTGGAAAACCTTACAAAAACAAAGGAAGTAAGGGACCATAGAACAACCCCTTGATTCCACCTTCACAAGGGGATGATGCAGAGATCGTGAATGTCTCTCCGCAAAGTGCGATCCATTTGATATGGCAAAGAATTCCGTGTATACCACCCCCAACCACACTACCACTAGCTTCACCTCCATCACCTCCATCTTTGCCTATACTGCATCCACTACCTTCTTGTTTTAATATGGCAAGCACGATAAAGTTCCCTGTGTACAAGGGATTGGGAAATGAAGATCTAGACCAGTTTTGGTTTGTTGTAAAGGCCATATGGGAAACGCAAGGAGTTACAAATGATAACATCAAGAAGGAAACACTCGTTAGCACTTTGCAAGATCATAACTTGACCTGGTACATTAAGCACTCAAGTGATAACCCAAATGTGGGGATTGCGGATATCCAAACTTTACTAAATAAGGAATTTAGCAGGCCGAATTCAGAGGTATAGTCAATCATTGGGTTCAAATATATCATAATGCTCCCAGTTGAGAGTCCTTGGGAGCTAAATGAGAGGCTGAAGTGTACGATTCATAAAGCTAATATGAATTTAATAGATGGAAAACACCGCAAATGGTTTGTACCGTCGCTAATGTTGCATTTGAGGAATGCGTTTCCACAGTAGAGGTAAACAACTCAGAAAGAGGCCTTACAGATCTTGATGAGGCTGCATGAGACCCCAATGGAGGACCCTAGCTTGGGAGTTCAACAAATCCTCGCATAGTTGAAGAACTTATGCCTTGAAATACAGAGTCTGAAACAGGACAACACAACTTGACCAGATGTTGATGAAGTGGTGTGGTGTGTAAAATGTAAAGGTCAAGGACTTAACAAGAACCACTGCCTGGTGTTTGTAAATTACCTGGAGGAGGAGGAATGATACCATTAAGGCTAGAAGAGCATGCAGGACCCAAGTGCAATTATTGCTTTGTGATGTGCGATTTGTCAAATAGGTGGAAAGCATGCTATAGACAACTACCATCTGCTACAAAATTATAGAAAAAATTCCTAACAGTTGTTTTGTAAGTTTTGTAGGTTGGTGGGACACGATGAGAGCACTTGTAGGAGTTATGAGTTAATTATGGACAAAACTCCCACCTTTAGGGTTCAGGCCAAAATGTGGCCCTTAGACTAGAGTGCAGGGATGGCGTCAATCAGATTTGAGGGGAGCAGATGAGGCTGAGGTGGAGGACTTGAAAGAGGTCACAGACAATTGATATGATACAATTATGGAGGGTCAAGACATTATGCCCATGATTGTATGAATCCAATGCATCCATCATGGTTGTATTACACCTTGTTTGATCATGAGATGGAAGATTGTCCTATGTTGATAGCTAGGACACACAACAAGGGAGATCTACCACCTCCCCTGACTTGGAACCTACGAATGATCAGGTCAAATCTGTGCAAGGAAGACCCTAATGTGAACATTTTGCTCTGAAGTGGAATCACGATGGGAGATGATAAAGGAAAAAACCGAAAGATAGTACTTGGGTTTGGAAGGATTCGGTGAAAGAAGCAGAGTTTTACTTGGAGCATGCTCAAAAAACCTTTATGGAAGCTAAAAAGGGCTTCGTTGATGCCTCCACTTTAGGAAGAAAAGATAGACTGGAGCCAGAGATAGACCTATCGATGCTCACAATGCTCCTAGAAACATAAAATAAGCTACTGCATGACAGTAAGGCTATAAAGGGATTACAAGAACTCATTAACAGATGCACTAGGACCACCCTAGGAGAACCCTGCATAGTCCAGAAGATTGGAAAGAATAAGACTACGACAGGGAGAGAAATGAGGTTAACTGTGCAGATTGGAGAATAGGAGATGGACGGAGTAATTTTGGATTTAGGATTAAATGCAAACGTTCTATCGAATCAGACAAGGGAATGCATGGGAAGGCTTACACTGCAATGGTCTCCTATTCAGCTACGAATGGCTAACCAACAAAAGATAATACCACTGGGGTGATTGCAGGAAATCACAGTTGATATTGAGGGAGTGAGTGCGCTAGTAAACTTTGAGGTAATAAAGATTGTTGATGACAACAATCCCTACCCTGTGCTCTTACGAAATGATTGGGCCACTGACATGAAGGGGTGATTAATCTAAAGAAGCACAAGATTATTTTTGAGAAGAAGTCTTTGTGTGTAGTTGTACCCTTCGACCTTGCTCAGCGATCACACTATGCAAAACCGGTGTGCGACTATGAGAGCAGTAATGATTTGGACTGCATCTACAAGATAACTATGTGAGAGAAAGACTGGGTAAATCCCCCTATGAATGGACAAATTTCATGGGAGCACGAAAGCTCTTATACTTCAAATTTGAATGAGGAGACAGAGCAACGGCAGAACTGGTTACATGAGGTAACCACGCTTAATTGTAATATGATGACAAGATCACTGCGTTGTGTATTGATAGAAGCAAGAGATCTACCTACTTATGATGGATTAGGTGAGGTAAATACTTTCTTGGATAAGTTTGAAAGGGAGGTGTTGGAGAAGCAACATTTCCAAGCCTTGAACTGGGTATTGTGCGCTATTCCCACCAGGTGGTGGGGTATGGACAAAGGAATATTTGAAGAATGGCACGCATGTAGAAGGATGATGCACACATGGTTTGGAAAGCCTAGAGTGTGATTGGTAGATAGATACAATGGACGAGATGGTTTGTGTGCACATTTGTCCAGGTGGATACAGGTATATGGAAAACCACCTACGCGGATGCAAATGAACTTCGCATTGGGAGATACGGTCGATAAGCATATACTAGGGGGAAAATGCATAACATGCTGATCAAATTTGAATGACAGAGTGTGGAGAGAACAATCGTGCAGGAGGTTATCCATGTGGAAGCCTTTAACGAAGTGTGCAAAGTGTTGAACAAGGTATGTAAGGCGCATCACAGTGATTAGGATACCAGCAGTCTTATGGGCTTATAGGATAACATGTAAGAAAGCTATGGGATAGATGACCTTGAGGCTGGCCTATAGCGTGAATGTTGTCATGCTGATGAATTATATCATGCCTAGTCCATGCATAGCAGCGCCCACGGATATGATAGATGGCAGAGCCTTGGAAGAAGGGATCACGCAATTGGAAGAGCTTGAAGAAGAATGCTTGGGACCTAAGTAAGAGATATAGTGGGGTGATCTTAGGATCCAAGAACTCATGCACGAAAGATCTCGGTTGAGGGAGAAAATTGCCATGGTGGAGGCAGAAGTCAAGAAATTGAGGAAGGAATAAAAAATGATTTCCTTGATAGAAAGACCATCATGATAAAACATGATGCGAATAATTACATTGATTAACATGGGTACTACCATTGAGATTTGATCAATTTGATGGCTTGGATTGGACCACATGTTCCAAAGGAGCTCATAGATGGTAGCGTGGTGAAAATAGTGACATTAGAAGGTGAACTTTTCCCAAGAAATGTAATGATAGATGGTTGAAACCATATACAAGTGGTGAGGCCACATGACTAGCCATGGGAAGCACAGTCTTAGTGCTCCAGGTAGTTGAAAGGAGGCGTGGGACTATAAACTACTCTACCTAAGAGCTGCATGATGACATGACTACCCGCAGGAGCGAAGTGTCACAAGGTCCACCATAGCACAAGGGCAGTTGTGCTGCCGCACTAGTTGGCTAGAAGGTGATCATTATAGTCACTATTCATAATGTGATGCTTGGTTTGAGACCGAAAGCAGCGGGTAGCAGGAATTTAAGGCAGGTTTATGGGCTAGATTTGGGAAAATCTACTGCCAAGGGAGCATTAATGAACGGGATTTGGGGGGAACTGTCGAATTCAAATTCAAAAGGCACTATAAAGTGCAAAGGGCTGCCCAACAAACAAAACTTGGCCATTTGAGAATTTAGCTATTATGCACCCAAAGATTTCTAAGCCCAGACCTGTTAGAGTTGAAGGCATTATTTGAGCACCTATTTGAGCAGATGAGAGATTTTGAGAAAAGCAAGATGGTAGCATCTGAAGAAGACAGGGTAATTGTAGGCTCCAAATCCTCATATTTCCATCATAATTCCAATGTGTACAACCTTATTTTTCTTGTATTTTAGGTCTTTGTCACCATTGGGAGTAAACACTTGCTTCATGGATTTAGGACCCTTGTTTTCCTATTCTTTTCACGATAGTGCTTGTTGGAATGCTTGGCCTTACCTTTCTATTGTTCCATGAAGGCCTTGTTAGATGTATTTACAATTTTAATCACTCCTAAATATAATATATTGTATAATGATTTAATTATAGAGTTGTAAAAATATTCAATAGTGGGTTCTTTATATGAAACCCCAAGAGTTTCTCTAGTCCATAATAGGTAGCTACAAAAACATAAGATGAAAAATAAAACTAAGAATGAATAACCTATTTGTATGGGTCATGCTCAAGATTGATTCAACAATTCATAAGTCAATTTTGAAGTACTTTTAACTTAGATAAATAATTTTTTATACAAGATAAATTATTAGGACTTAAAGTCATGATTTGATTTTCGAGATGATGAGATCTAATCAAATTAAGCTAACCAAATATATTTTTCAAATCTTCCTAACATACATGTGACTCAATGATTTCTTACATATCAAATCACAAATTAGGATAAATAGGAATTCAAATTAGTCCATGTGCTTTGGTTTCTTGTTATCTTCTTGGATTTCTTATTGGCCTTAATGGGGTCTTTCTCCTTTTCCAATATAAAATCGTACCATAGTTTGTTTCTTAGTACATCCTCCATGTAGCATTTCCATGAAAATTATTTGGTACTCGTGAGAAAAAGTAAAATTGGAGTGGACACATTGAAATATGTAGATGGAATGATTCAACAAATGAAACTCATTATCTAAATGAAACTCTATTAAAAAAAAAAGATGCTTCATCAAAATAATGACATTCAAAATAAGCCTGGTTTGTGAATGTTATGACATTTAAAATAATAATAATGCTAAGAAATAGTCACATGGGAAGTAGAATTTAGGAAACATGGTGGTGGATTTCTATAGGAAACATATGCTCAATGATTGACACTATCTAGATAGTTAGTGTCCAATTAAATATATCTGCAAGTGTGTTGGCATTGATGCCAACAACCATCTTGAGATACAAATTAGGAAATTGAAATTGTATAAGTGTTGGAACGAGTGTTTTAATTGATATCAACAAGACTATCGTGGATGATTATTGTATAAGATGTTGGATTTGATGTTTCCTCTCCTAGCTGTGATGGTAATTCGGATAACATTAATATTCTTGATGCGCCCACCTCAGGAGGAGTCCCATGGTTACTATAGTTCTCTGTAGATAATCATCATAGTAGTAGGCTTACTCGAGAAGACATAAACTATTGACTATGGTGTTTGGGAGTACACAATTCCAAGCACAAGAAGTAGAGTTAATGAGCAAATAATGATAGAGAGTTTGCAACCATTTTATAAGTAACATATGGGTTCAAAGCATACAAGGGACTGTATCCATTGTAAATTGTTCTGAAAGAGATTCCAAATGGTGTGTAGAAGTATAAAAGTGGACTCCTAGATCAAAATTTATGGCATGCCAAACTCAAGGTCTTGAAGTCCTATGCAGGCCAATATGTCGAAGGTTTGTTGCATATCAGAGGTTGAAGGAGATCAGAGCATCATAGTAGGCTATATCGGATACTGGAATATTCAAACATCGGAGTAGATCATATCTTAATATTAATGGTAAGCAGAGGAGAAGGATGGATATTGGAGCATCAGATCATGCCATATCGGAGGTTGAATAATATGAGAACCTCAAAATAGTGCATATCGGGATATATCAAGGTGGAGGTTATGAGAGTATCGAAATGTTGAATCCCTCAAACTTCTAAACAGTTGAAGTTAAGAATTATGGATCTACTAATATTGCAAAAAGAATTGAGGCATGCATAAAAGGATTAACAAAGGTTTTCATTGCAAAACCAAGTCATGTTGTGACCCTTTCTCTCTCCTATAGTAGGACACATGGAACCATGTGATTGGCTTCAAGAAGCTATAGCCGCAACTAACATCGGCATGATGTGGCTAAAGGATGGGCACATGGCAGCTATTTTAGCATTTTTGGTGGCCTAATGGGGCAAAACAAGGTGAAACAATTCATTGCTCACAAGGCACCACGTGGAGAAATGAAGAAAGCATCATGTCATATCGAAGGTGAGTATATCAGAGGCAAAGGACCTTGTAACTCCTATGAAAATGGCATTCAAAATAGTTACGATAAAGGGGGCTCAGATATGAACTAGCACATGGACGTGTTGAGATCCAAAGATCTAAGGGCAAAGAGAAAGGCTAGCACCCAAGTGCTACGAAGTATATCAAGGGATGGAGATCTCATAAATATTTTGTAAATACATATTTGAAAAAAGTTACTATGGCTAGGCACATCCAATGTATGTGTTAGTGTTTGGTTAGGAAGTCAAAAGAACCAAGGGTGAGAGCTATAACAGAGGGAGATAGAGTCCCAGTAGGAGTCTGAAGGCTTAGCACCTATGTTCTATACTTGCGGTCATAGGAAGTGGTCCTATGAACTGAAAAGTGATGAGGGCTATGCAGAGGGAGCTAAAATGTAATCGTGAATTTTCAAATGTTATGTTACAAAGGGGATCCGATATAAAGCTATAGTGTTAAGCTAAGCCAATGGTCAAAAGTCCCGTCTGATGAGAAAGAAGATGGTGATGGAGCTAATTGCCAAGGACCTAAGGGTATTAGAAATAAATGATATCATAATGTTCCTTTTGTATGAGTAATGATATGTTGTATCTCCAATATAATAGTACAAAGGCGTATGTAATATGGGTGAGTCATGAGAAAAGGAAAATGATTTCTTAGAGGAGCTCGTATGAGGAGTAATAAAGATTGTCAAATATAGTTGGGTCAAGGGAGAAAGGACCATAATTTTGTAAAAAAGAGTGTTGGGCCTACCTTGAGGTTAGAAAAGCCATATTTGTGGTCTGAGGCATGCCTCAGTGAATTAAATAAAGATGACAAAAGCCATGTTGAAGTACATCCAAGCTGTGCGAAGCCATGAATAAGCATGGAGAGCCTGAGGGATAGAGGATTTGTTCACGGAAAGGACAATGCCTAGTTTGAGTGCGCAAGTGGACTAAGAATTAATTCTCAGTATGAAGAAACACTAAATTTGTTCCCATTCTCATGTTTAATGCAGCGGAAGAGACCAGTTAAGATGTAACAATAGCATGGAAGACCCATCCCAAGGTACACTTGGGCAGTGTGGATATAGAATAATAGTGTTAAGATCAATGAGTGATAAGAAGAGGAATAAAACATAGGAGCCTAGTTGATAAATGTCTTGGGGAGGGGGGGGGGCATTCTTGTGGGAGAGATGCGTGGAGAGCTCTGTGATATGAGTGTGCTTTTTTGTTTAAGATCGAGTGAGCCAAATCCGTAGAAAAAGGGTTGCAGGAAGTGCATGTTGTGAGAAGCAGAGGAAAAAGTGCAGCGAGAGGCTATGATGAGTGACAATTTTTCAGTAGATGAGTGGGCCACTACATAGTGAGTAGAGTGAGTAGAGAATATAGTTGATATTAGGAAGAGTGGTTGTCAAGGACAGAGAGCATTGAGTTCCTTATTGAGTGTGGGTTGGAGCTTGCATAGAATAAGTTGGTGTTTCCGTTTCTAGTGGATTCTTGAGAAGGCTTGGGGGTTGGTGCCTCTTGCAAGTTGGTGATTTCATAAATCCAAGGAGCTATAAGTTGTTTCTTGGAATAAATCCATGAATTTGGTGCTTCACATGTTGCTTCTGGTAAGCTAGACACATGTCTACAAAAGGACAGAGTTGGTGCTACCCGCTAGTGGGTGCTAGCAAACACATAAGGGGAGTTTGTGCTTCATGTGAGTTGTGGCTCACAAAAAATATTGATGTAACATAGTAGGTTCTCATACTTTACATTAATAACAACAACAAGCTTTGGTGGTTTTTTCTTGAAAGGGTTTCCACGTAAAACCTTGTGTCTCATGTGTATGATGTTCATGGTGTTTACTTGTTTGTTGATTTCATGTCGCTACCATATTATATGTTCTTTTTGACTATATGGATCTCGTTTTGAAATTTGAATAAGAAAATTAAATTTGCATAAAGAAATTCAAATTTATCTTAATACTGATTCTCCCCCTTGTGAGTGTTAACATTTGTTTCAGCAACAAAAGATTTATTTCCTCTTATTAACTTTCCCTATAAGATCACTTTTACAAATAAATTACATTTCAAGTGAGTCATTTTTATTAAATAACTGAAAATTACTTTTGTAATAAAGTGATTTTATAAATTATATTTTCATGCAAGTAACTAAGAAAAGGAATATTAATGTTTCCTTATAGTGATTCAACTATATAATATAGGTAAAATAAACTTCACAATGAAGTGATTGAATGACTCATGGCCTTTTTTGAAAATTAAAAAAGAAGATATATAAACGCAAAACCTCTTATTAAAGAAAGTAGCTTTCAATCGAGAGGGATAGTGTAAAACACATAAAAATTCTAATGAAGGAGTGTTGTTGTTGTTGTTTTACTAGGAAATTTGCATTCATAAAAAATATGGCCATGGAAGAAAAAACACTAGTTTAGATCACCTAAAAACACAACTTCTCTGTTTATAATTTATAAAGTTAAGGAGTGCACAACAAAGAACGTATGAGGAAAGGAAAACACTTTCCACTTTATCTCCTATATGTTAATATCATACAAAGCCCACAAAAATACCATATATAAACTGAAATAACATCAAATAAGTAATAAAAATAGAAAACCACATATTCTTTAAAATTCTTATCCATAGTTCATACCTCTAGATATGATGAAAAAAATAATATCTCTTACAAAAAATTTAAATGAAACAAATGGAAGCCTAAATAGAAAGTAGTAATACAAATATGGTTGCTTAGTTGTTTGAGCTAAAAACGTAAGGAAATAATAGGCCCGACAAATGTGGCAAAACATGATCAATATATCAATAAACAATCTGACTAACACTTAAAATAGGTATACCATGTTTCAGAAAATAGAGTCTTCGACAAAGGATGAACAATTTATGCTCTAAATAAAAGATCATAACATCAATATTTTATATCATTTAAACCCTCTAGTAGATAAAGGCTCTACAATACCATCCAATGTGGGCCCTTAGAGCAATTTTATTCATACAAAAGGAAATGTGTACATCAATGAGTTTCTCAATCATGAGCAACGACCCTTCTTGCTATTTAAATATAGTTCGTGGACCAAATTTATAGATCTATACCCAATATGAGTTGTAATATAATATAATTGTGTGTTTGCGTAAAAATATTGTTAATAATTTAAACATAGTGAAGAGAATACCATTATTTTTACCAATAAACTCAAGTTTGCCTAAATACATATCATACTACTTTCAATTCAACTAATTTTTAATTATCCAAATATCCTAACATATATATATTACTCTTATATATTGATGCAAGCTACAACTATCTTCAAATTCTAATTTAGAAATTTAAAAACCAACACAACAATTACACTTAAAACTCTCACATAATTTATTTAAGAAAGAAATATTTACAATATAAAATTGGCCTCATTATCAATGGCCATTTGGTAATACACCACACCTTTCCCACATTCACACACATATTTCACAGAGCATCAAAATGGTTGCTTGGAATATGCGTCAAATCAACAAGTACACTACGTATAGGTTCATTTGAAATACTCCACCAAAACCAAAATAATATCATATCTTGAAAAATATATTACATCAACATAGTTTTTTCCTTCAATGGATCAAGAGAGGATTCATAATAGAACAAATTTACTTTCTCGTGCTCTTACACTTATACTTCTAGTTCTTCTATAGTTATCCACATACTTACTAATTTATAAAAATCATTTCAAATATGAAATAGGATCAAGATCCATAATAAATTGAATAGACCAATTATTTTAGTAATTAATTTGGAAAAATCAAAACTAAAAATACTTTTTTTTTTCCTCTAGCCTAATCCATAATATTCAATGATAATGTTTCTAGAGTCTAACTAATTATTACAAAATTAAAATCATTACATGAGGAATCCGACTTCCTCAAAAATAAAAATATCTAATAAAGTTTATAAAATTTTGTCAATGCTCCTACATGAGACTCCCGAAGAAGAAAATATTCCTTGACCCCTCTCTAAGATATCTTCAACCCTTTGGTGTAACTAGTATTTAGCTGAAATTTTCATGATGACTTAAATTTCCTATGACATCCCAAGGTTCGCCATTAAACAAACGAAGTCCATTTTAATATACTCTTGGAAACTTATCTCTCTCAATCCTTGTGGCCAATTCCATCTATAACTTCTTTGAAAGGACCCAAACCTGTACAACTGAAACCATATTTCCCGTGCATGAAACAAACAATTCAGAATGAATTTGAATTTTTTTCTCTATGGTTCCAAAGCCACTTAATTTTTTTACTACTTCCATTTATTTTCCAAAATATTATCCATTATTATTGTCTTCATCTAAAATTTGGAGTTTTTCATGGATTAACTTCTCATTGTTTTCCAAAGAAGCCTTCTCCTTGACATTCTTCTCCTATTCATCTATTAAAATATCTTCATTCATAACCATTTATGCCATGGATACTCTGAGATGATATATATTTTCTACCATAAACATTTCTTTGATTATTATATTCTCATTTTCATTGAACAAATCATGCTTTTCTAGAAACAAGTGATTTACCTCAATTATTGATTCACATTCCTTGCATTCTCCTTCATCCTTCAAAAATTATTTGTTATCAAACATTAACATTTGATTACTCCTTGCATCCTTTAATGGCAAAAGTATATGTAATTTCTCATCTTTCTCAAAACTATAAGTGTTTTGGTTCCCATTATTTTTGACACCTCTGTCTTATTTCGAAGGGTTTCCTAAGAGAATCTCATAGACGTCCATTGCAAAATGTCACATAGAATTTCATCTTTATGACTTCCAATTTGAAATTCTACCTTACATTTCTCATTAACACAAATATGATGACCCTTTTGTAACAAAGAGACCTTATAATGTGTAGGACATGGTGTATTATTTAAGTTTAACCTTTCTACCATTTCAAAAAATACTATATTATATGTGCTACCACTATAAATAACAAGTTTGTGGCGCTTACCTAGGGACTTACTGATGAAAAGAGAAATAGGGGTACGACTGATTTCCCCTTTCATATCAATATTCGATCCTGAGGCCTATGGGTTATGGGCCCACAAGCCTATCAAAAGCATTCTTGAGGCCTTTAAGCCTTAAAACCATGGACCACACATTTATCGGGTTTCCCTTTAATAACCCAAAAATGCATTACTTTAACACAACACACTGGAAATAACACGGTCGAACACATAAGCCAGATCTCAAATACTAGTAAACCCAACTCCATAAATCATCAAGTTCGCACCTTTAGTCATTCCACAATGCAACTTTGATCTCTAATAAGCAATCGCCCCGATCTTCGACCACCATTTGAATCTTTATCACTATCGGCGTATCAGCATTGACTGGCCATCGCCTAATTGGCGTATCGAAATATTGTTCATTGGATATTCTGTTAACCTTCACACTTGACTTCTTCCACTTGAATGCCTTGATCTGATATGCCTTACGGGCCTGATAAGAATATCTGTTATGTTTGTTAAGGTTTTGGGTCTGGCTACCAAATCACATATCACTCTTTCTTTTGGCCAAGGTTCATTCCTCCCTTCGGATGATTGTGATGTGACATTCTGGTTCTGATTTGATCTTAGCAATTGATCTCCCGGATCTAATAGTTCTTGTGCATCACTTCTTCATTTCTTGTTCCATTAATGGATTTATGTGTCTTAACACAGATCTTTTCCATACTCTGTTTAAGCATGATATCACTCCATACATAATTCATTTAATATTGTATCGTCATCGATCCTTAAGTGATGGATGGTCGATCAACAATGCAACACTGAAATTTTAAATCTGTCATATAAACGATAAATAGACATTACTCAGACATATAGAGATCCACACAACACACACATATATTCACTATACATAATATGATTATAGCTAAGGTATTTCAGGCTTAGAACAGTTTCTCCCTCGACTACATTTGAATACTCTCAGTTTCACAGTTTCTATCTATCACTCTATATTCCTCTATGCCTCTCATTGAACACACATGCCCATAATATATATAAGGAACATTGGATCAGATCACTGAAAGGATCCGATCAATCCTCTCCATGAATCTCTCGACTGTCCCTAATTCTCTCTACCTACATACATATGACTGATTACATTAACTAAAGTCTTCTCGAGACTTTATTAGTTCCATCAATATAGCTATATTTAAACAAAATTCCCTAGTTTTGCTATGAAGGTTCATGTCCTCTTGTTCTCCACTTTGGATTCCTCCTTTGATTAAGGGGGGTTAGATGTTCCTGCATCAGTCTCCCGTGGCACAAAAATTTATGACCTCCTGGTAATATGCTTTTTGTTGTCCTTAGCAATTCTACCCACTTCTCAGTGGAACTACTTTCATGATCTTCTATGAACTGTAACCAACCTCTACAGTAATAGTCTTCCTCTGCTCCACGATACCTCACCAAGCTCTCCTCACTGACTCTTTTGGCATCCTTTTGGTTCTCTCCTTTGGAACCAATTGAGCAGTCCTTGCTCTAGGTTGCTGCAGGTGTTCTCACCTTCTGTTTTCATTCTCTGTAGGATAGAAAAACAATAAAATTTCCAGTCTTCAATAACTATACCTCCTTTCCCTTCATCCTTCTCACAAGAAATCCTTTCTCCTACTCTGATACCACTTGATGAAAAGAGAAATAGGGGTATGACCAATTTCCCTTTCATATCAATATTCAATCCTAAGGCATGTGGGTTATGGGCCCACAATCCTATCAGAAGCATTCTTGAGGCCTTTAAGCCTTAAAACCATGGGCCACACATTTATTGGGATTCCCTTCAATAACCCAAAAACACATTAATTTAACGCAACACACAAGAAATAACGCGTCCAAACACATAAGCCAGATCTCAAATACTATTAAACCTCACTCCATAAATCACACTTCACTTCTTCCACTTGAATGCATCGATCCGATATGACTTACAGACCCAATAAGATTATCGTTTACATTTGATAAGGTTTATGGTCTGGCTACCAAATTGCATATCGCTCTTTCTTTTGGCCACGTTTCATTCCTCCCTTTGGATGATTGCGATGCGACATTCTGGTTCCAATTTGATCTTGACCATTGATCTCCCAGATCTAACAGTTCTTGTATATCACTTCTTCATTTCTTGTTCGATTAATGGATTTATGTGTTTTAGCACGGATCTCTGCCATACTATGTTTATGCACGATATGACTCCATACATAATTCTTTTAATATTAGATTGCCATCAATCCATATGTGATCGATGGTCGATCAACAATGTAACACTAAACATTTAACTCTATCATATAAAAGATAAATAGACATTACTCAGACATATAGAGATCCACACAATGCACACATATATTCGTTATACACAGTACAATTACAGCTAAGGAATTTCAGCCTTAGAATAGTTTCTCCCTCAACTACATTTGAATACTCTCAGTTTTACAGTTTTTATCTATCACTCTATATTACTCTCTGTCTCTCATTAAACACATAGGCTCATAATACATATAAGGAACATTGGATCGGATCATTGAGAGGATCTGATCAATCCTCTCCTTGAATCTCTCAACTTTCCCAAATTCTCTCTACATGCATACATATGGCAAGTTACATTAACTAATGCCTTCTTGAGACTTTATTATTTTCATCAATCTAGCTCTATTTAAACAGAATTCCTTGGTTTTGCTCTGATGGTCCACATTCTCTCATTCTCTACTTTGGATTCCTCTTTTGATTAAGGGGGGTTAGATGCTCCGACATCACTTACACATAGTTTTGAAGAAACTCCTCCTTTGAGCTCGTCCTTTGATCTCTTTTTCTCCCTGGATCAAAATTATTTTTAATAGCAAAGAGTGACCTACCTTAGGAGAATTTACAACTTCAAATAAATCTCCATCCTCCCCATTTGCCTCAATCACATGAACAACTCATTATCTTTTTGATCTATGTTTAGGACATTCCTAAGACATGTGTCCTAATTTCCCACAATTAAAACATTTGTGTAGATAATCTCTTCCTTGACCTCTACCTCAAGAAATGATCTCCTCCATGTAAAATCACTCTCTTGGTGTTTGACTACTAGAAATTCCTTCTTCTTCATTTCGAGATTCAACTCCTTATCTTCTAGTTTTTCCTTTATCCTTTATAGGATTTATTCATGTTCTCATATTCATTGAAGAATCCATTCTTTTATGGAAATAAGTGATTTACCTAAATTATTGGTTCACGTTGCTTTCTTTTTGCTTCATCCTTCAAAAAAAAAAAAATTTATCCAACATTAACATTTGATTACTCCTTGCATCCTTTAATGGTAGAAGTATATGTAATTTCTCATCTTTCTCAAAACTATAAGTGTTTTGGTTAACATTATTTGTTCTGTCTCTATCATATTTCGAAGGCCTTCCTAGTAGAATATGACACATGTCCATTGACAATACATCACATACAATTTCATCTTTATAACTTCTAATTTGAAATTATACCTTCCATTTCTCATTAACACAAACATGACAACCCTTTTATAATCAAGAGACCTTATAATGTGTAGGAAGTGGTGTATTCTTTAAGTTTAACTTTTCTACCGTTTCAACAAATACTAGATTATTCTGCTACCACTATCAATCACAAGTTTGCAACGCTTACCTTGGGACTTACACATAATTATGAAGAAACTACTCCTTTGAACTGGTTCTTTGGTCTATTTTTCTTCGTGGATCAACACTTTTTTTAATAGAAAAGATTCACCTACCTTATGAGAATTTACAACTTCAAATAAATCTCCATCCTCCCCATTTGCCTCAGTGACATGAGCACCTTGTTGTCTTGGTTATCTATGTTTAGGACATTCACAATACATGTGTCCTAATTTCCCACAATTGAAACATCTTGGTAGATAATCTCTTCCTTGACCTCTGCCATTGGTAAACGATCTCCTCCCTTTAAAATCACTTTGTCCAAGTGTTTGAACACTGTAAATTCCTTCTTCTTCCTTTTTATATTGAACTCATTGTCTTGTGGTTTTTCCTTTATCCTTTATAGGATTTCTTCATCTACTCCTCAATTTTTGTTTCTTAGAAATCTCCTCTTGTGCTTTCAAATCTTCTTGCTATGCATATTCCATAGTTTTTAATGAAAACAAGTTAATTTCATCTTGAATTTCAAGCTTTTAATGAGTAATGTACCTTGAAATTTTTCATCATTCTCTTCCACATGTTGAACCCTAATGTTTAATTTGTAAAATTCCTCACTATATTCTTTAACGGTCATGTTGCTTTGTTTAAGGTTATACAATTTGTTAAAAATATTAATACGATAACTTGTATGTAAAAATTTACCTTTATGTTTCGCCACCATCGTGTCCCAATATTTAAATTTTGTCTTTCCCTTCCCCTGTCATTTAGTACCTCATCCCACCATAGTGTTGCATGTCCTTTAAGTATAGTCACTCCATACTTGACTTTCTTATCCTTTTCAACATCCTAATAACCAAAGTATTTATCTAATGCTTGTATCCAATCCATTAAATCATTAGCGTTCAAGTTACCTTCATAAAATGATACTTCCATTTTTGGCCTAACACACATCTTGGAAAACATCTTCAACATTTTTTCCTTTGTGTCTCCTCTACTTCTTCCTCATCAGAAGCCTCTTCTTCAAAATTAATAACATCTCTCGTGTGAGTTCCTCCTTTTTTGTTCCTTCCATGGTTTCCATCCTCTCATGAACTCTCAATAATTCTACGTGCAAAGACGCATTTTCTCGTGCCCCCCAAGCTTCCCCTCTTGTTGCTTCTCTTCTATTTTCCATAACTATTGTTGCTGCTTTGGTACCAAAAATTATGCAAGATGCAACTGCATGCAAATTCTAATCCACAAATTTAAAAATCCACACAACAATTACACTAAATTCAAATATAATTCATTTAAGGTCAAAATATTTACAATATAATATGGACCTCATTATCGTTGGTCATTTACTCATACTCCACACCTTCCCACACTCACAAACAAATTTTATCAAGCATCAAAATGGTTGTTTGGAATATGTATCAAATCAAAAAGTCCAGTTCCTATATATTCATTTGCAATACTCCACAAAAACCAAAATAATATCATATCTTGAAAAGTATATTACACCAAGATAATTTTTTCCTTAACTGAATGAAGAGAGAATTCATAATGGAATTAATTAGATTTCTGCTCCTCTTACACTGATACTTCCAATCCTTCACAAGTTTTCCCACATACTTACTAATTTATAAAAAACTTTCTAAATCTAAATTAAGATCAAGATCCATAATAAGTGGATTAGACCCATTATTTTAGTAACTAATTTAGAAAAATCAAAACTATACATTTTTTTTCTATATAGGCTAATCCATAATATTAAATGATAATATTTCTTGTTGAAAACTGTTCAACAAGAAATCTAAATTTAGAAATTGCTAAAAATAGAACTACTAAAAAATAGCACTTCTAAAATAGTAGTTTGGCCAATGAGCATTTTGGCCACCTTGAGTGAGAGGTGAAACTGCAAAAAATAACATCTTCTTAAAATTATCATTTCTCGGTCTCTTCCTATTTACAGCAATCCCTCGTCTATATATAAGAAGTGAATTTGAATTTGATCTTACCAACAGTTTGGAATATTAATTAATTAATTCTCCATAGGTTAATTAGTTAAGGAAAAGAAAACTTGAAGTCTTTGTGAGAACATGCAATTATTTATCCACTAATTGGGGAATGTGTCCTTGATTTGCTCCACTAATTGAGGAATTAAGGATGAGTTCTATATTAAGAGGATCAGTTTACTTAGTTTCACTTAGTTAAGTTCACTTAGATTAATTTAACAAGTTGTTAAATTAAAGAGATACAGTTTGTTGATGCTTTCATGCATGTGACAATTGTTATTTTGAGACAACTGTGTATTCACTCATGGATAATTGATGCATGTAAATTTTGTCATAGACCCAATTAAGATCAGATGTGGGACAATGTACTATTAGTTGGATGAATATTTTTCCTATAAAGGAAGCTCATCCATGATGATGATTTATCTCCTTCAAATTTGTGCAGTTAGATCAAAGGTTAGTGAGTGTGCAAAGAGGCCAATTCACACAGGTGGCAGCACTAGACCTCAAGGATACTGCACAAGGAAATAGGAGGCTTGGTGGGTAGAGGAGAAGGTTTGCATGAAGCCTTTGACTATCTATGAGCAGCAGAGGGATTGTACTGAGAGCTGGATAGCCTCCAAGCTAAGGCTTTATGTCATCCAAATTATATTTCCACTTGTATGATAATATAGAGATGGGGTTTTAGGCAGGTGCTTTCCATAGGTAAATTCTTCTGTGTTATGTGTGATTGATTCCTTCTTATCACTTATATGTGTTCTTATTGATGTTGCTCATGGTTGATTGAGCTTCTGCTAAATTGTTTGTAGAAGTAGATTAAGTGTTTTTCTTTAGTACATTACATTACCAGGCTGATCTCCAAGTGGGAAATTTCTACATGGTATCAGAGCTAGCTAATTTGTACAAAAAGTTCTACATGGTATGAAAGTTAGATGATTTGTAAGAAAAATTCTACAAAATTCTACATGGTATCAGAGCACAAGTGATCAAGGAGAGAACAATATATTGAGATGAGATTTCAAAGCTTTGAGTTTTGGGCCAAGAGTTTGCAGAGAAGATATGAAAATTTTTATACAAGACTTTCAGAAATAAATAGCATGTTTGGATTCCTTGTGGAAAAATACCCAAAATAAAAATAAAAAAAATATTGGCTAAATGGAGATCGGATCCGGGAGATATCGTTGATTTAAGATCAGCTCTTTTTCTAGAAATTTCATGATGGCGGGAAAGCAGAAATAGATTGGTGTGTTAGCCAAGAACCTGTATGCGCTTGAGGTACAATATGCATGCAATGCTTTGAGGAGCAAGGAAAAGGCTAGATACTTGGTGGTTGAGAGGGAGAGTAAATTACCACTCAATATGCAGAGCTAGAAGAAGTCTGAGACAATTGTGGAGGAGCCATGATTGGTGTAATAGCTTCAACAGGTTGTGGAGTAGCCACAACTAGAGAAGCTGAGAGGAGATGGAGTAGAGACATCGACTCATGCAAGGACCTCCAGTAGGGTGAAACTTTGAGCTAGTTGGGCAGATGGATCACATGCAGCCATACCTCTCGGTAGGAGGTGGGGTGATGTGGAGTGATCGTCCCAAGGAGGAGGGACAAGATCATTGAGGTAGCCAACCTCTTGGATTAGACCTTGCTACAGGAGACCCGATGTGGAGTAGTAGGAACTAAATGATTGGGTAGAGACAAATGCGGATGAAGCGATAGAGAGAGCTACAATAAAGGGAATCCTAGGACAGTGCAGAGCATGCAGGCTGCAACGATGTGAGAGGCACAAGTGTGTTGCACAGTGCAGGGTAACACAGAGAAGGGTGCAACGGTGCTAGATGCATGGCAGTAGTGTAAAGGTCAGAGAGGGAGCACTTGTCAGTCTTAGGTAGATCTTCAACATCAGAGTATGTTTCTAGCCCAATAGAGTGGTCATTTAGGAGTTTTTTTTGTTCAGAGTGTTACTGGAGTAACTGCACTTGGTAGATGTGTTGCATGCAAAACATTCTAGAGTTACATGATCGGGTTCAAGAGGAAGCCTTTGTTGTTGAGACGGAGTGTTGAAAAGTGTGCGACAAGAAATGTAAATTTTGAAATTGCTAAAAATAGAACTGCTAAAAAATAACACTTCTAAAAATAGTAGTTTGACTAATGAGCATTTTGGCCACCTTGGGTGAGAGGTGAAACTGCTAAAAAGTAGCTTCTTCTAAAAATAACATTTATGGGTCCCTTCCTATTTATAGCAGTCCTTGGTCTATCTATAGAAAGAAAATTCGAATTTGGTCTTACCAGTAGTTTGGAATATTAATTACTTAATTCTCCATGAGTTAATTACTTAAGGAAAAGAAAACTTGAAGTCTTTGTGGGAACATGCAATTATTTCTCCACTAATTGGGGAATGTGTCCTTGATTTGCTCCATTGATTGATGAATTAAGGATGAGTTCTATATTGAGAGGATGAATTGACTTAGTTTAACTTAGTCAAGTTTAGTTAGATTAATTTAACAAGTTGTTAAATTAATGAGATACAGTTTGATGATGCTTGCATGCATGTGACAACTCTTATTTTCAGATATGTGTGTATTCACTTATGGATAACTCATGCATGTTAATTTTGTTAGAAACAAAGTTGAGATTAGATGTGGGACAATGTACTATGAGTTGGATGAATACTTTTCGTATAAAGGAAGCTCATCCATGATGAGGATTTATCTCCTTCAAGTTTGTGCAGTTAGATTAGATGTTAGTGAGTGTGTGAAGAGGCCAATTCACACAGATGGCAGCACTGGACCTCGAGGATACTGCACAAGGAAATAAGAGGCTTGGAGGGCAAAGGAAAAGGTTTGTGAGAAGCCTTTGACTGTCTATGAGCAGTAGAGCGATTGTACTAAGAGCTCAATAGCTTCCGAGCTGAGGCTTTGTGCAATCCGGACTATATTTTCACTTGTATGATAATACAGAGATGGGGTTTTAGGCAGGTGTTTTCCCTAGGTAAATTCTTCTGTGTTATGTGTGATTGATTCCTTCTTATCAGTTATATGTGTTCTTATTGATGTTACTCATTGTTGATTAAGCTTCCGCGAAATTGTTTGTAGAAGTAGATCAAGTGTTTTGCTTTAGTACATCGCATTACCAAATTGATCTACAGGTGGGAAATTTCTACATAGTATCACAATTAGTTGATTTGTAGAAAAAATTCTACATGGTATTAAAGCTAAATGATTTGTAAGAAAGATCCTACAAAATTCTACATTTCTAAAGTCCAACTACTTATAACAAATTTAAAATAATTACAAGAAAACTCCAACTACCTCAAAAAAAAAAAATATGTAATAGAATTTATAAAAATTTATCGATTCCCTTGCACATATCTTTCCAAAAAGATATTTGTAGAAATTTAAATGTCTTATAAATTTGTTTATTAATAATTAACCAAAGAAAAACGAACTACAAACATGCTACGAAAAACAAATACCCTGCATTTAAATGGAGGGAAAGTATACATGTATTAGAAGAAATGAATGTATAAGCAATACAGTTAAGATTTTGAAATAATCTACGCAAAGAGTACAGAATTGAACGAGAAAATAGGTTGATGCACCATTGGTCGTTTAACTCGTATAAAAAAAACTAAACAAATAAATGGTGCCGAAAACCTCATAATGAGGTGAGATGGTACAGTAATCGAAATCAATAACGAATTGTTAAAGTGAAAAACTATACAAATTTAAATTAAGCATTAAAAGTTAACATTTTTTTCAAAATAAATTTTGTGTAAATAAATATATTACAAATGGAACATCTTTCTAAATAAACTAAAATATTAAAATAAATAATAAATTTAAATAAATAAAATATTACAAAAAATTATTTCATAAATATTTTTTAATTTTTAATATAAGAAATAATAATAATATATTTTAAAATAAACTATGAATAAAATAATTCTGAATTTTTTTTATATACATTACAATACAAAGCAACTAAAATTTTATATATACATTGTAGTAGAAAAACACTAAGAAACTCAAATAAAGTAATATTACACACATTGGAATAAAATTTTGAAATAACATTGAAATACAAATTTCCTCATGAGGGTGTGAAGGAGGGGACAAGGGTTCAAGAGGGGCTTACTCCCCTTCAAGGCAGAAATTGAATGTGAAGGAGTGTGAGTGTTAAGAATTTTTGAGAAGTAGAAGGTTATTTATGTTTCTTAGTTTGTGGCTTGTTTTGATGGTTGGTTTCAAGGAATCTAGGGGTGAGAGGGGGTTTTTTTGTACTTCAAAGTAGTTATATGTCACATTCATCTCCTTCTCTCCATTTCCCGAGTTCAAAGATGAGTAGGAATTCAACAATATATGTTGGTAATTTTATCAATGAGGTGGTTATGTTCATAACCATTTTGGACCCTATTTCACTTAAGGAGAGATTCTAGCTATGGGAGAATTTATGGGGTAAGGGAAACTAGGTTATCTTATAGGCACTCATGCCATTATGTCAACATTGTGTATTTCTGTTTTTTTTTTAGAGCATATAATGGTTTCTTGTTTAATTTTCATTTTAGTTTAACATTTTGTTGGTAGTGTTGTTGTATGATTGTTTGGAGTGTTCCTATTTGGCCAAGGTGGTCATAGAGTTTGGTGGAAAGCAAAGTGCATTTCATGCTCTTTCTATCTATATCCCCTGTTCTTTGGAGGGTGGATGTGAAAGTGAGTAGGGAACTCTTGGTAATTCATTCTTTAGGGAGAGGTTAGTGAGTGCCTTGTTGCATAGGGGTATGTGGGAGTGTCGATTAATGGTATTAATAAGAGGGGTAGTTGGCTAAATGCATAGTGAAAGTTGAAAGGAAGCCAAATTAAGACTAGTGGGAATTTTGAAGTTTGCTCATCCTCATGGGGAGTAGGTTGGCTAGTTAGTGAGGTCTTTTAGGTATTTTGGAAGATCATCCATCTTGGTAGTAGGGTCTCTTGATTGCACTTTTAGCTAAGAGTGAATGGGGTGGAAAGTTATAGCACCATGTAGTGCTAACAATGAAGTGCCAAAGAGGTTTTGATCTTCATGGGAAAGGGGTAGCACATGGAGCGGCGAAGGAGGATAACTACCATGAGGTAGAGAAACAACTTGCCAACTCTCCTAGAATAGTGGACATACCTCCACCGTTTGATTACTTAGAAGTGCAAATATGTGCGGGCTTGGGAGTAGTGGAAAACAACCCATGAAGGTTATGCTCATAACAATGAGTTCATTGGCTTTAGGAATAACCTTTAGGATAATTAGTGGCATATCATGCATTGGTTGGTCTATCTTTATGGAGGAGAGAAGGGGCTTTAAATCTGTGATGGTAGGATGACTCAATTGGGTGCACTTCCATAAAGAGTTTTATCACCTACAAAGGAATGGTATGATCATTGTGGGATATATTTTGTTGAGTGTGACTTTCTTTTTCTAGGCCAATATGTCTATGGTCCTTAAGTTTCTTGTTTTTCCATTAACATGTGGCTAACAAGTCACTTAGGAATAATGCTAGTGATGGTTTGAAGCTAAGGTCCTCACAATGTAACTTTTTAAAGCTTTTTTTTGTTAAAGTAGAGGAACCTAGCACTAACTACTAGTAATCCTCTAGGGGACTAGGCTATGTCCTCCTTAGTGTAGCCCCCTTCACAAGAAGGGGAATTTGGACCTAAGTATTTCTAGTACCAACAAATTCACATTTCTAAGATTAACCAATTGAACTACCCTCCAATATAAACTTTTTAAATTATAATAAATATATTTTATTTACTAAAAAAACATTGAAATATAAATAATTGAAATGTTGTTTGAAAATAATAAGTACCTATAAATCCAAAAATGTAATTAAAATTAGAAATTATTTCATCCTAACATATTTCAATTTTCACATAATTACTAAATATTTCTTATATATATATATTTATTACAATTTTAAATTATTAACCAATATATTAAAAAAATATAATTAAAATCTTTAGAAAATGTTAAAATAAAATAATAATTAATTATTATAAACTAAACATAAAATTTAATTTCCGAACACGTTATTGCCACATACATTTATTTCCAAACAATTTCATAAAACAATATAATCACATACATTTATTTACTAACAGTGAAACACAATATGATAGATATATTTTTTCAAAGCATACAACATACATTCATGAAACAATTCCAACCAAAATATATAAAAAAAAGCCCCTTAGCGATCCTCGGGAACTAACTATGTAATTTTCCTAAAAAATATCTTATTGTAATATTAATGAACACACGTTTCTGTTAACAATATTCATTATCTATTTCCATTTGTCAAGTAATCCTTTTGTATTAACATTAATGAGAAGATATGGTAATCTAAAAACGTGTATAAATAAATGGTTGATTATGAGTCATTTTGGATTAATATCTTTATATTTCTATATTAGTAGTACAACCCATTATATTTCTATATTAGTAGTACAACCCATCATATATATAGATCATGGACAATATTACATTTGACATACATGAACAATATTGCAATTGATTTATTTTCGTCTATTTGAGGACTTTAAAGTCCTCTTAGGAATCTCTTTCTCAACACTCTAATTCTACTTTCTTTATTACTAAGAACCTATGTATTAAATCTCCTCACACATGCTCTTAATTAATTCGCTACATTAACTATTTTCGACTACTTATTAATATTTTATATGAATTTTTCTCATAAGATGATGGAAATGACAGATACAAAATCTATTTTGCGAGGTCTAAGGATGGGTGGATTGTACACCGAAACTTCGGAAAGATAAAAAATCCTCCACACAATTTGATGCACGAGCATTGTGACTTAGCGAGCAATGTAATTGTATGTTCACATGTTGTGGCTAACATGAAGTGAATTTCATTGACATGAGTGATCAAATCAATTCTTAGTAGAGAAGGATGGACCTTTCAAATTTATCTCTACTTCAACTATTGTAATCACCATATTATTTCTAGAATAAGCCATAGGTGTTAGGATAGGTGTGTAACAAAGCTTGAGAATAGGAATTTAATTGTTGAACTCATAAAAACAGAGATTGAGATGTGGATGCAGTTAGAATAGGATTGATCCATAAAAGAAAAAAAATGTAATGATATAGGGGCATGTGAGAAACAATAGAGATAGGATTGGAGAGTAAAAGAAACAAAGGTCAGAAAATTGATTTAATCGAGGAGAGAGGGTGACGAATTTGTAACTCTTATTTGCTTGAACAAATTGATTTAAGTGTGGTGTTATGTGTTATTCTCATGGAGAAATCCATATGTAATCTTTGTATTAGTGGTTTAGACCCTAATCAGGTATTATCCTTTAGTTATGCATTTTATTGATAATACAGTTAATTAGTACTACGGGTTTCATTTCAACATCAAGCGCTAAACCCTTTTTCGTTAAAAAGGAATCCCCTTCAAAGTTCCATATTGGGAACATGGGTAGTATTCCAAAGAAGTAAGTGGTATCTCGCTTGGAGAAAAAATGGTAAATGATATTTTCCTAAATCGTGTAATTAACCTAAGGGAGTGACACATAGCACGAAGAAACCACTTATCTCATGTGTTCTCAACTTGATACCTATCATGCTATTTATAGCGCGATATAGAGCGATATCTGTTGGCTCTAGGCACATGAGATCAACGACAGAGTTTGGTCTCTTGAACGAGACCCTCAGTAAGATATCCACACGCAAACTCTCATTAGAGTGCCATTTATTTTATTCCAAGTCAAACACTATCTTAGTGGCGGATTGCCATGACATTTATCGGTGGTCCACATTATTTGGTATTGGAGTGCAAGGATTAAGTTCTGCTATAGCAAACATGCCACCTAGGAGGGGAGTTGGCATAAGTCAGGGAAGACCTATAGCCGATGCAGTTTTGGTAGAAGAGATTTGGAACCTGCATTCAAGGATGGAGATAATTGAAACTGCCTAAAGTAGAGCACCTAATGAAGGAGATGCTAGTGCTGCATAGGAATCTTCTCAGAAAGAAGAAGAGGATGCAAGTGAAGCTACCAAAGTTCTCAAAATGTTGGCCAAAGTAAATGGAAGACCAAAGCTGGAAATACCTTTGTATGACAAGAATCTCAATGTAGAAAAGTTGATGGACTCGATGAGTTCATTAGACAAGTATTTCAACTGTGAAGAGGTTGATGATAAAAAGAAGGTGAATTTTGTAGTTACCAGATTGAAGAGTCATGTAGCTATCTGGTGGGATGAACTATAAACATCCAGAGAGAGAAAGGAGAAGCCCAAGATCAAATAGTGGAATAAAATGGTGAGTAAATTGAAAGGTAAATTCATGCCAAAAGATTATGAGTTAAATCTTTTGAGAGAGTTACAAAATCTTAGGAAAAAAGGAATGAATATTAAAGAATACACAGAAGAGTTTTATAAGGTGAGCATTAGATCAAAACATGCTGAGGATGATGTAGAAAAGGTAGCGAGATACATCAATGGTATGAGATATGACTTACATGATGAAAATAGTTTGTTGAGTCTGAAGACAATTAAAGATGTCTGTGAAGCAGATTTGTAGGCAGAGGAGAGGATGTTGAAGAAGAAAAATGAGAAGAATAGAGGAAAAAGTCTAGCAAGAGGTAGATGAACTACCAGATCAAGATTCCAACACTCTTAGGGTGAAGCGGGAGGATTGAGTAGTAGAATGCCACAGAGAGGAGACTTTGGTAGAGGGAGATTTTCACCCAGAGGAGGAGGCTAAGAAAGAGAAATTCGGTGTTACACATGTGGGGAATGGGGAAGTGTCATGGGACTATCCTCATAATAAAGTACCAAATCAGTGGAATGTGAATGTAGCTGAAGCAAATGAGGAAAATCCTCAAATTGCAATTAAGAAAGAAACACCTGAAGTAGGAGAATCCTTGTTATTGAAAACGATACTTCTTAAAGCAGAAAAAGAGACATGAGAACTAGCACAAAGAAAGAATCTATTCAGGACTACATGAAAGTCCAAAGGAAAATGTTGTAAAGTGATAATTGATAGTGGATGTATTGATAACCTTGCTTCTATAGAAATGGTGGACAAGTTAGGATTATTGAAAACAGTACACCCTACTCCTTACAAAGTGTCATGGGTGCAAAGAGGACATCATCTTATTGTGACAAAACAATGAAAGGTAGAGATCTAGATTAGTACTTATAAGGATGTGATATTATGTGATGTCATGCCGATGGATGTATGTCATATATTGTTGGGAAGACCTTGGTAGTTTGATCGAAAAGCGATACATTATGGGAAAAGAAACACTTAAAATCTAGAGATGGATGGGAATAAACATACACTATTACCATTGAAGAATGAAGTAAGCAAAGAAGTGCCTCGAAACAATGTTATGCTGATAAGTGGGAAAGAATTCCTACAAGAAGTCAAGAAGGATGAAAATATACATTTTGGTGTCATAAGGAGACCTAATGTAATTTTTACTTCCACAAACTTAGATGATTTATCTGAAGAAATCAAAACTCTATTGAATGATTTTGCTGATATTATTTTGGATGAGTTGCCAAATGGATTACAACCAATCAGGAGTATTAGCCATCACATTGACCTAATACCTAGAGCAAGTTTACCAAATAAATCAACGTACATGTTAACTCCTTAAGAGAATGTAGAAGTTGGGAGACAAGTGCAGGAATTGATGGATAATGGATTAATGAGAGAAAACCTTAGTCCATGTTCTGTATCAACAAGACTCAGTCCAAACAAAGGTGCTGAATGGCGCATGTGTACTAATTCCATAGCTATAAATAGGATTATTATGAGGCATAGATTTCCTTTACCAAGCATGGATGATTTGATTGATTATTTAAGTGGGTCAAAGTATTTTACTAAAATAGATGTGAAGAGTGGATACCATCAAATAGGGATTAAGAAGGAGACGAATGGAAGATTGCATTTAAAACAAATAATGGGTTGTATGAGCGGCTAGTGATGCCTTTCGGACTCGCTAATGCACCCAGCACATTCATGAGATTGATGAATGAGGTCCTGAAGGAATATGCAGGCAAATTTTACATTGTTTACCTTGATAATATTTTAGTTTTCAGTTGAAGCAAATAGGAACATCTCAAGCATATTAAGTTGGTTTTGAAAACTTTACGCAAAGAAAAATTGTTAATAAATCTGAAGAAATATAGTTTTATGAAAGAAGAGTTAATCTATTTGGTGTTTGTAGTTTTGAAAGAGGGTTTGAAAATGGATCTTGAGAAATTCCAACCAATTTGGAGCTTGCTAACTTCAAGAAACATATTTGAGGTAAGAAGCTTCCATGGTCTTGCCAGTTTCTACAGAAAATTTATCAAAAGTTTTTGTCAAATTTGTTCACGAATTATTGAAACAATAAAAGAGAATAATCATCTATTCAAGTGGACATAAGTGTCAAACCGAAATTTTAAGTTGCTCAAGAAGAAAATTACAAAAAAACTAGTTTTAGCTTTGCATGATTTTGGAAAAGTTTTCCAAGTTGAAATTGACGCTAGTGGAGTTGCAATTGGAGCAGTTTTAAGTTGGGAATAGAGGCCAATAACATTCTTTAGTGAGAAACTAAATGAAGCTAAGAAGAAATATTCCTCTTATGACAAGGAATTGTATGCTATTGTGCAAGCTTTAAAAAAACACACACATTATTTTCTACCGAAGGAGTTTGTATTGTATTATGATAATAATGCATTATAGCCAATAAATAACCAACCAAAATTGAACTAGAAGCATCCCAAGTTGGTAGATTTTTTTGTAGAGTTTTACTTTTGTGATTAAACATACAAATGGTAAGTTGAACAAAGTTGCTAACACTTTGAGGAGAGTAAATTTCATTGTGCAATAATTAAAGGTTGGGGTTGTAGGATTTGAAGAATTGGTTGATATGTATAAGGATCATGCAGAATTCAAAGATATTTTTGTAGTTGTAAGAAATCCAGCATTTCATAATAGAAGCTAGTGGTTGGATTATCTTATCCAAGGGGGTTTTTCTGTTTAAAAGTAACAATTTGTGTATTCTCAAATGTTTTATGAGGGAAAACATAATCAAGGAGAAACATAGTGGAGGGTTATTTGGACACTTTGAACAAGACAAGACCTTTGTTCAGGTAAATGCTTTTTACTACTAGCCAAAGATGCAAACTAATGTTAAGAGATTTGTTGAGAAGTGCAAGATCTCTTAGCATACTAAGGATATAAGCCAAAATACAAGATTATATTAGCCATTACCAATACCAGGCTGACCATGGGATGCAGTTAGTATGGATTTTGTTTTGGGATTACCCAGAACTCAAAGAGGAAATGATTCCATTTATTTTGTGGTAGATACATTTTCTAAAATGTCACATTTCATTACATGCAAAAAGGATAGTGGTTCAACACATATTGCTAATCTGTTTTTTTTAGAAGTTGTAAGGTTACATGAATTTCCTATAAGTATTGTGTTTGATAGGGATACAAAGTTTGTTGGGCATTTATGGAGAACTATTTGGAAGAAACTAGGTGCCAACCTTAGTTTCAGTTCAACATATCACCCTCAAACAGATGGGAAAACCGATGTAGTAAAGAGAAGCCTCAGAAATATATTGAGGAGTTTAGTGTATAGAAATCCTAAGCAATGGGATTTAGCGCTTGCTTAGGATGAGTTTTCTTATAATGATACTCTAAACTCGATTATTGGGATGAGTCCATTCTAGGTTGTTTTTGGGATGAATCTTAGAGGGGTGTATGAGTTCAGAAATTTGGGCAAACAAGAGACAAGAAGTACAAAGGCTGAAGAGTTTGTAGAGCAAATGCAGAGACTAAATGCAGATGTCAAACAAAGATTGCATGAAATGAGTGGAAGATATAAACACAGAGTTGATATCAAGAGGAGAGAAAAGGAATTCGATGTGGGTGATCTAGTGATGGTGTACTTGAGGAAATAAATATTTCGTGTTGGGACTTATAATAAACTAAAGATGAAAAAGATAGGGCCATGCAGAATTGTGAGAAAGTTTCCAACCAATGCTTATGAAATTGAATTTCCAAAAGGGGTTGGAATATCACCTATCTTCAATGTTGCAGATTTGTATCCATATAAAGAGACACAATCGTAAATACAAGATGAACCTGCACAATATGAAGTTCAGACTTTAAATTTGGAAGAACAATGCCAAAGACAATCAAGAAAGAGGTGGAAGTTGTTCTGGAGAAAAGAGTATACAAAAGAACGAGAGGATAGGTTTATTTTCAGTCTTTAGTCAAATGGAAAGGACAACAAATGGAGGATGTGAGTTGGTTAACAATAGTAAAATTACAGAAGTATGGAGTAAACCCTAAAAGTTTGTTGAATGATCCTTTTCTTCCCCAAACGTCTCATGCAAGAGCATCCAAATTTAGCCAACAATGTGATTGTATGTTCACATGTTGTGGCTAAGATGAAGTGAATTTCATTGACTTGAGTGGTCAAATCAATTCTTAGTAGAGAGGGTTGGACCTCTCGCATTTATCTCTACTTCAATTATTGTAATCATCGTATTACTTTTAGAATAAGAAATAGGTGTTAGGGTAGGTATGTACCAAAGCTTCAGAATAGGGATTTAATTGTTGAACTAATAAAAATAGAGATTGAGTTGTCGATGCAGTTAGAATAATATTGATCCATAAAAGAAAACAATGTAATGATAGAGTGGCGCATGAGAGAGAATAGAGATAGGATTGGAGAGTAAAAGAAATGGAGGTGAGAAGAATGATGCAATCGAGCTGGGAGGGCCACAACTTTGTAACTCTTATTTGCTTGAATAAATTAATTTAAGTGTGGTGTTATGTGTTATTTTGGTGCAGAACTCTGTATGTAATCTGTGTATTGGTGGCTTAGACCCTAATCAAGTATTATCCTTTAGTTATGCATTTTATTGATAATCGTAGTTAATTAGTACGAAGGGTTTTATCTCAAGATTAAGAGCTAAACCCTTTTTTGTTAAAAAGGTATTCCCTTCAAAGTTTTGTATTGGGAACCTAGGGTATTTTCCTAAATTGCGCGATTAAACTATGGCAGTGACATGTAGCACGTAGAAACCACCTATGTCGCATGCTCTCAACTTGGTATCTATCATGCTAGTTATCTCACCATATAGAGTGATATTTGTAGAATTGAGACTTCTGTGATTCGTCATAGTTATAAGGAAGGCTTCAGCGTAAATCACATGAGAAAGATTTCTGCCAATGTGTTTCGAACCAACCAATGTGGTTCATCGTCAGGACAAGTTGAAAATATAGATCTAGCTCATCAGTTTAAATAGTCTAAGCAGAGACTCCAACGGCTATAACCCTCTAACGGTTACTTTATCATTCAAGAACCCTAGTCAAACGCCCTCCAATTAAAATAATATTATATTCAGAGCTAGGTTAATAATACATTTATTAAATTACAAATATTACCTCATTATACTTAAAAATATACATATATATATGGATCTAGGCACACGAGATCAAGGACATAGATAGATTAGTTTGGTGAGGGAGACCCTCAGTGGCATTTATTTTATTCCAAGTCAAACACTATTTTAGTAGCGGATTTCCACGAAATTTGTTGGCCATCCACATCATAATTTTACCTCAATTATAAAATTTGTCTCAATTATAAAATATGTATTTAGCTAGATCTCAAGTATAAAATCTATATGTGCTCTAACTACATTACTGCATTTATTCAATGTATAATTCAATATGATACCTTATGTAAATATGAAGTCATAGATTTTGGACCTAATACCGAGTTCAATGGTTTTCCTTTATGTGTTACTCAATTCATTATTCTTTAGAGATTTGAGTAGCCCATATTTTCTTTAGAATAAATAAATATATTCCAGCCATTTGTTATATTCTTTTTTTAAGATTCAAGAAGTTATATATATATAAAAAGAGGATTGATTGAAAGTTTTATGGCTATTTAATGATTTTTTGTTTTGAAATTTTAAAATACATATTTTAAAAATATTTTTTCATTTCAAATCTCTAATTTTATTTAGCAAGAAAGTAGATTGAAAACTAAAATGATATTAATGTTTTTTTGTTTAGCATTTTTATTAATCATTATCTGAATTTTTCCATCAATCTTATTTAACTCTATAACATTTATATTATCTAAATTTGGAATGCTTTGTTTTTTTCTTTAAAGTTTTAATTATAATATTCTTACTATTTATTAACAAGTAAATAACATTATTTAATTAAATAAATTAGGCAGTTTTGTCCCAATACTCTTGAATTTTAGTTACTCTAACTTTTATTATTATTTTTGTACTTATTTAACCAACCTTGTAACCATTAAATAGAGTCTACAACTTCAACTATGCTTTGAGTTAACTCTATATAACTACCTTTCAATATATTTATACCATTTTATCATGATTAAATTCTGCACATATATCAAATCAACCATAATAGTTTTTAAATTATATTCATGAAATTGAGTACTAACTTCAACTTTACTTACATTTTAGTGAATGCCATAAATTTTAAAATGTCTTTTATGTTCAATTACTTTTGAAAATATTGAAGTAACCACTAATTTAGAGGAAAAAAAAAACACTACTTTTAAAATCACAACATTTTCCTTTCAATTCAATCATTTCAAAAAAAAATATGGATTATGTACAGATGATGCTACATTACAATTTTTTTGGTAAAACTGCCGACATTTGAAGAAAAGTATTGAATACAAATCTTAGAGGCGTGTTTTATATACATAATACTTACTAAGGAAAAAACATTTTATAAAATCTCTTCCTAAAATATCTATTAAAAATTGAATATTTTTCATCTTTATAGTCCTTTCACTTTCATGCCATTTCTATAATTAAAAAAAATTGAAATTTTTAGAACCTCTTATAAAACACTTACATACTCTGCAAAATTTTCTAAGATATTTAAATATTCAAAGACTAAATATTGTATAAGATTTTCTCTTCATTTCTAGTGTTCTAACCTTTTTTTAATAAAACTTTAGAGGACAATTTTTTCTAGTGTTCTAACATTTTTTTAATAAAATTTTAGAAGACAATTTTTTTTATAACTTTATTCTAGTTTCTTCGACTACTTTTTCCGTATTATTTGTATATAATGTTATAGTGAATATAGAGTTAAGCACTTGTTCAACTTTATTCAAAACAACATCATTATTTTAAATAATGACATGGCTTGGTGTTCTATTGAACAATTGAAAAAACAATGTTACAAACTATGTTATTACTTGTAGACTTTTCAAATTTAACTAATAATTAAATAATATAATGTAATTATCTTTCACGCTATATAATTTTCAAACTGTTTAGATTTAAATTTTAAATTTAAGTCGGAATGAATGGAATAACCTAAAATTTTGTTCATATCTTATTATTTTGAAAATAACATGATAAAAATCACAACACAAAATTACTATTTTTTTTTAATTCATAAAAAGTTATTCACACTATTTTAGCAACCATTTATTTTAAATGAAAAAGTAAAACAATTATATAAATAAATTAATATAAGCTTTATGGTATTTAGAATAAGACACAAGTAATTTAAGTTGGTTTTCTTTAATAGAGTTTTGTAAAAATAATTGAGCTTCACATTTTTTAGAAATTATTTGTTAAAGTTAATAATTGCTTGTGCTAAATGACGAAAGGAAAGAAATTGTACCACACAAATAAAATATGAACAAGTTGCAAAGGATGCTAAGAGGTTAATATATGTTATTCTAAAAGACAAAATTTTCAAATCTATCTAGATCATGTTCTTTGAGAAAATAATTCTCAAAAACACACCAACACCATGTCTCACCATATAGTAATTACATTTTTATTATAATGAGTCAATAGTTTAGATGATTAAATTATTTATTCTAATGTTTGTTCACACTTATTACTCTCACCACTAAAAATTTAGTTGAAAAATAAGATAAGTAAATGTTGTCATACTTTTACAAAATGGTAATATTGTAGAGCCAAAAACATGTTTAAGATTTTTGAAATTTCTCGTTTCAACTTATTGATGTGAAAAATCCAGTGTTTAAGTTCTAAGTTTCTAATATGCTAATAAAAGGTTGTATGGACTTAGAACACACAACATACCATTACAATAATTGACAATTATCTATTGGAATTGTTCCAATCTCTTGGCTCTCTTGAGCCTAAGCCACTTTCATCATGAGTTACCCAAACAAATCCCTATACTTCTCGCCCTCGCGTCTAGAGGGTGGACATAAGTCTCAAAGGAAAGAGTATGGGGGATGCTCGAACCAATTTTCCACACCCTCATATGGTGGTGATGTTGGGTTATACCCTCTATTCCTACTTTAGTGCATGTCACTAAGCTTGAGGGCTCTATGAGTCTAGCTCTTTATTTTTCCCTTTAGTAACTCTCGGGAAGGTGTACCTTTCGGGCAGCCTTAAAGTGTAGTCCATGTACTTTTGAGGGTGCTATGATATCTTATTATGCATGTTCCCAAGTTATCTTATGTGTTTTAATTATCTTACTAAACAATCACACTTAGCGACTCATATTCTCACTTGAGTTCAATTAACCCATATAATCACATGCATTCACTCATCATGTAAATATTGTAAATGAAAACCAAAACACAATTTAACTAGATGCATTAAAAGGAAATAAATATAGAGAATTTGCAAAATACTTCTCTTTATTGATATCTTTAGATTATTAGAGACTCTATCCGCTGTGCACACATAGTTGTAGGGTCTACAGACTCTATCTATCATGTGCCCATAGTTGCAGGGTCCACACACTCAACTTAAGGCTTCCACCCTAGGCCTCTCCTCACTTAGCTTCAGAGCCTCTACCTACCCTAAGAGCGGAACACTTAGACTTCTCTACCAATACTCTTCACTTCATTCTTTTAACTACAACTAAACTACTTAGAGCTTAGTTAGCTCCTTTTTATACCATCATATGGTCCACGAACCATGGGTGGATCTTTACAGTAGCCTTTTCAACATTATTACACAATTGACCCAAAACATGGGCTTTTAGCCCCAAAACTCTCCTTGGGTGATCAAGTTTCCCACATAATCCCTATAACAATACTATCTCTATGATCACCAATAAATATTTATTAGGTCCTACAACTATTAAGAAAAAAGAAATGATTTTATCCTTAAATATATGATGAGAAGATCCATAATAAATATGTTTCTCATCACTCTTCATAAGTATAATATGAAATGGCTTGCCATTCAATTTCTTGTTTGTGGAGATAACATAGAACTCACAGAAAAGAGCATAAGTAGATTGAAAAGTGGACAAAATAAAGAGAATGCAAAAGATAATTCTTTCCACTCTATTCGATTTGTTTAGATGACACAAAAATCAAATGAAATAACATATATAGATCGAAAAGAATACCAAACTCCTAAGAAAAGTTACAAAACTAAAAAATAATGTTTGAGCTATTATTTTTTTCATATTGAGGCTTTATATATGTGGTTTTGATGGAAATTTCATATCTATGGCAAATACACCCTATTTTGATTGAAATAATAGGTATTTGCAATGGTAAGCAACAATCCAACAAGTATGGAACAATTTATTAAAACTATGAATGTAGGGAAATAATACATCTCCTACATGTGACCACAAATGTTAAAGATATTTATAAACAAATATGTTGGTTCTAAAATGGGCTAGGATAACATGTTTAGGAAACTAAAGTATCATGGACAAGGAAAAAATGCTATGTAACCACTCACAACCAAATCATAACATCAATAATTTTATGTTGTTTAAACTCTCTAAGCTAAACTACTCTCACACCACCAAATGTGAAATTCTATAATTGAAAAATAAACTTTGTATATATATATATGACTTCCTCATAATTGATTTTTTGCAATGACCCATAATGCTATTTAAATATGGTTCTTGACTGAAATAGTAGGTCAATAGTCATTTGTATCATTTAGAATACCAACCATCACATCACTCTATGCTTCTATGTAAAAACATTGCTTTTTTATGTAGATAGAGTGTAAAACTAATATTTTTTCAACTAAAATTTTTCAAATTAAACCAAGTTAAATTAAACCAACTCTTAGGTATTTAAATATCCTAACATCTCTCATGTTTTTCTAAACAATTATTTGCATGTATTAGAAGAGAATTTCTTACTAAATAACCAACACTTAAAGTGAAATTTCATATACATATATTACCAAGTTAAAGTATAGAGAGAGAGAGAGAGAGAGAGAGAGAGAGAGAGATGTGTGTGTGTATATATATACCCGCAAAATATTGAATGTGTTAGAAGAGAAACTTGTGCCAAATATCTCATAATAAAATGGCTACCATATCTAAGGGATGACAATGATGTAGCACACCCGCTTTCTAAAGAGGGTGTGCAACAAGATATGGGCAGTTGGAAGATAGAAGAGTACCCGGGTGAGATGCCTGCTTCTCATAAGCCACCATACACATAGCTAGAATTTTTCTTATGGGCTTTGAGGTCTATAAAACAAACTAGTTTTCAGATGTGTTTTACCTTTTTTCACATGATATAGTTTTATGTTGTATTTACTTCAGGCTACTTTTTGGGTTGTTTACTTCATGTTTGGGTTATTTTCCTCTTAGAGGAGGCCCTCGAAGAGTTATAACTGATTTCTTTGGATTCATTTCGATCTTATGGATAAACTATTCTTATTGTAATGAACTCATAAAAGGGGTTGTTTTCCTCAATATGAGGAGGCCTTTGCATATCAATGGCTTTTTCTTCATGTTTTTTTGGACAAGATTTTTTCTTATCGTGTGAGCTCTATGATTTGCAAATCATACAACAAAATGAAAGCTTAGGCATATATTATGTAGCTTTTTATTTTGGTTAATAAAAAGATCGATTTTTTCTTTGGAAAAAAAAATCTCATAATAAAATGGAATGATATAAATTTTAAGATGATTTACTATAAAAAAAAATGATATAAGCTACTACTTATTTATGTAGATCAATAATTTCTCTAAAAAAAATTTTTAAAGCATAACACAAGATCATACATAAATTAAATTGTTGGTAAATGTAATCATTACCAATATCTCAACATGTGAATATTACCAATATATAAATAAATAATATCTTCATATTATGAATTATCAACATTACATTCACAAATATCATAACTCATTTCAAATAATACAGTTGATATATCTTTTTCAAATAAAATTATTACTTTTGGCATCAATTTCTACCATTCATTTATGATAATTACTCAAAATATTTTTAAAATTTCTAAGAAGCTAGGTTTTACCACCCATCTAAGAATTATCAATAATAAAATTAATATTTTTAAAATAATAAATACTATAGAATGCAGTAGTCTATAACACGACTTTTTGAAGCTTTTCCGGCGGATTTTTTCCGGTCAAAATCCGGCAGCAATTCATTGGAATCCAAGTTTGATAACTAGTTTCTGCACAATCAATGGCTCCCAGGGGTTTTCCAGGGCGCTGAATCCAAATATGCAGTTAAAAAACCATTTTATCTGCTAAAAATCAAGATTTAACCTCATTTCTTCCGCCGGATTCCGTCACCGGAATCTCCAAAAAGTCGCATTATAGACAACTCCCTATAAAATAAATAAATAACAATATTTTTAAACTAGTTAATATAAATAAAAAGAGTAATATAGATAATAATGGTAGAATTGTTTTCAAAAAAATATAAATCTAAATAACTAATATACACCATATAATCTTAGAAGATAAAGGGTCATTCTACAGCCCAATACCATTTGTATTCTTGCTAGTCTCTCATCAAAGTTAAAGGTTAAAATTTTGCTCATGCACATGAGGAAATGAGATCTGTATAAACTCATATTAAATCAGTGTTTAAGATAAATCTATGCTAATATGTATTCAACTAAGTAATTAAAATTAGAAAATAATTTAATAATTTAATACATTGCAATTCAACTAATCAACTAAGATTGAAAAGTACTTTAATTAAGAAATACCGAGATGTATAAATAACTAGATGTATAAAATGTAAACAAACCGTACATATGTTAAAGTGCAACATGTATTTCGCAATTCCGTGGAAAATAATATTATTTATATTAGAGGTTCTTGCAATTGTGTCCAGTCACATTTGTTGGGGCTATTGAACATGTCTGCGTCCAAATTATTAAGCATTTGTTTTAAGGGTAATAAAAAGAAATTAAAAACATTTTAAAAATTATAATTGAAATATTTTGATGATATATAAAATAACATATTAATATAATATATAAATATTTATAATTAATTCATATTCACGTAAAGTTTTGAAACGGGAAAAACCAGAAAAAGATGAAAAACTAGAAAAACATTTTTGATAATATCAAAATCAGATCTTCATGCTTTACTGATGGTGGTCTTCCTTTAAGTGGTTGCATTTCAGTCTCACCATCGTTCTGGTATTGGTACTGGTTGCACTGTTGAATATTTTGGTATTGGTTGTAGTCTTCAATATTCTGGTACTGATTGCAACTTTGAATATTCTCAAACTAAATCTGTGGGGCAATCCCTTGGAAGTTGATTGTTGGACTCATCATATTCTCAGACTCATTATGTGCTGCAATCCCTTTGTTCATTGTTGGAGTCATCATATTCTCAAATTCATTCTGTGTTACAATCCCTTGAATGATTCTGTCAGTCTTTACATTGTCAAATTCATTCTTCACTGCTGGAGTCATCATATTCTCAAATTCATTCTGTGCTGCAATCCCTTGACTGATTCCCTCAATCTTTACATTGTCAAATTCATTCTGTGTTGCAATGCCTTGGTTGATTCCTGGAGTCACTGAAGCTTCATTAAAGACTTGATTCATGGCAGCTCGATCAAGGTATTGGTTGCCATGATTCTCTTGGACTAGGTCTCCTTGAAGAATATTGTTGTGAATTTGTATCTGAATTGGCATGCCTAGCATGTATCTACATGGATATCCTTCATCATATCTCGCATCAACAGCATTAAAACCTTTTTGGCTCAAAGTCTGAGTAGGAACTGTTTCACTTACCAGGTTTATTGCTTGATTTTTTCTCCTCTCATCAATGCCTAGAGTTTGTAATTGATTTATGCGATGATGGCTATGCCCACCCTCTAACCTTCTCCGCTTAAAGTTGTTGGAGAGATTAGCAAAAGCCTCATTCTTGTCGAAATATTGGTTCGTTGCTTGCCCTCCTTGGAAACCATTACTGTTCCTGTGAAATTGGTTCCGCTGCTGTTTTTCTCCAACCATATGTACAGAATTTTCGAATTGGTGCTGCGATGGCACACTCACTGCAGAGGGAAATTCATAATCTCTACGCGTCTCGCTACCATGAGATTGACTGCCTGAAGCGTTCCGGTCTGGCCCTGAGAATTCTGTTGACAGACGACCGGGAGGGACACTATGATTTCCGAGAGAAGGATTGAATGCAGGACGCTGTAGTGTATGCTCCTTTACGAAGGACTGCGGTTCTGAAGCAGACACCGGGTCTCGAGTGCTCCATGATTGTTGGAAAGTGGGCGTCTGAAATTGCTTCTGTCGAAACTGAGCATGCTTGTTCATGGTTGATGATAAAGTGGGCTGAAATTCATTTTTTATTGTAGCAATGCTCAGTTGCCTCAATAACCACTCTATAGCTTTTGCGCTACCTTCTGAGCCCAATAATCTGTTTAACTCTAGCATAGGCTTCGTTGCCATTGATATTAAATGATCTATGGTTTGTCCCCCAGTTCTGTACCCTAGCTGGCCAGTAAGCTCTACCAAACGGTTAGTTTGTGTTGGCACCAACCAATTTAGGGTTTCTTGCCCAGTCTGGAAGCCCAGTTCTCTTGTGCGACTTAGTACATGGTTGCTCTGCGTTTGTAACAACCTATCAATAGTCTGTCCACCCTTCTCATATCCGAGCTCTCTTGTCATCTCAATCAATCTCTTTGTTTCAGATGGAAGAATCCAACCCACTGCTTCTCGCGTAGATTTTAGTTCCAAATTTCTTCGAAGAGCGTCTAATGGTTGTTTACATTCATGTGGTACGTGCAATCTCCATCGTTCATTCTTGAGCTCCTGTGGGTGCTTCTTCACATCGGTTGGACCGCCCTCCTGCTCGACCTCTGATTTGACAGACAACTCGGGCACTTTTGCGTAGAGATGTTCAGAGCTTCTCAGTGTAGGGTTTTTTTCTTGGCTGTCCATAATGCCCTGAAGGAATTGCAAGGCAGCCCAACAAAATTAACGTAGAATTCTACGCGACAGATATGGGCGAACTCCAGAAGTGCGTAGAAACCATTCGAATCTTAGTTCAGAAAAGCAGAGGATGTGCTCCGCACAGAAATACCACCCCAATGAAACAACGCAGGAGCACGAGTCGTCTTTCTCATGTAGAATTGGAACCCCTTGTAGGTTCTAAAAGGAATACCACGACAAGAACTCACGAACCGGAACCGTTTTTCTCAAGTAAAACTGGACATGGCCATGGTTTCATATGAACCACTCGAAACCATCATCGTCGGCCAAAGTTGTAGTTATTCAAAATAATAATAATGAAAAGGAAAGGAGTTAATATGGTTGATTAGACTCCGAGCATAGTTTTTGTCATGGATGGCATAAAAATATTTTTTATTCTATTTTATTGTTTTATAAATGGCATCTCATGGGCCAAGATGCAGAATATATGAAATAATTTTATACTATCTCCATTTTTTTCCCTATTTAATGGATTTTTATGCGGATAAATAATATTGGAATAATACATATGAATTAATAATCCTGATTCAAATATTTTTTATAATAAATATTAAAATGTATTTTTAATCAATTTTAAATTGTTAAAATTAATTTTTTAATAGTAAATTTAAGTATACCAATTTGAGGCTAGCTAGATTCCAGAAGAATATATTGTATCACTAATGAATATAATTTATCACCAATTTAATAATAAATCTAACATTAACATGAATTTTTTATAGTTATATATATGTGTTTCATATGAGATGAATAATAAGATAATAATTAGTATAAATGAATTTTTCAACTTTTTTATAATATATTAATAATATAATTGATTTATTTCTAGTAAAAAAATGTTTTCAATTATTTTGTATGATTATAATTTGAGTGGGTTTAATGATTAAGAGCATGTGTTTCATTTTAAATGGTGGTATGTTTAAATCTAAAGGTTGGTTGAGTATATACACCTCCTTAGACTTCAACATTAAGAGGTGCCCCTCTTACACTACAAGTAAGGGTGCTTGATATACCAATTTGTTGTGTGTGGAGGTGTGTCCCTTGTCTCACAAATAAGACAACTTCATATACCTCATTTCCATAGTGGTTTGTCCTTTGTCCCACAAAGAATAGGGTCCGTGGTGGAGGGTCTCTTTTCATGCAAACAAGGGGGCCTCATATACCAATTTGATGTGTAAGGAGGTGGGTCTTTTGTCCCAAAAACTAGGGTCCACACACGTGGGTCCCTTGTCCCACAAGCAATGGGCCTCATTCACCATTTTGGTGTGCATGAATCTCGCTCCCTTGTATGAGAAGCAATGAGGTCTCATGCACTAATTTGGTGTTAGGATTTTCCCTAAACTTTATGTACAAACTATTAGAAAGAGCATATAGGCTATCAAAGAAACAAGGAAGAGATCAAAATATTTTATTTTTGGTAAATCTCTCTCTCTCTCTCTCTCTATATATATATATATCTATACATATACACATATACACATATACATATGTGCATATATACATATATAATATACATATACATATACATATACATATACATATACACAGATATATACATATACATATACACAGATATATATATATATTATATATATATATATTATATATATATATTATATATATATATATATATAATTCCCAAAGGCGTTACAACGAATGGGGAAAGGATGTGATTTTTTCCCCATTAGGAAAGGTTCAATATCTTTGAGTATAGTTTCTCACCTTAGAAGCCATAAGGATACCTCAAATCATGATTAAACATGTGGTTACACCTACAGAGATTACATGAATGGACTCATGTATGTCTAAATTTAAGAAAATGATGTGGGGCATAGCTTATCTCACAATAAAATATATTATTAGGGCACTCTTTGTGAGAAGGCTAATTTTTTTATGTTAATGGTCTCATGACTAGCATCATATAGTTAGTGGCATAGTGTGTTATTAATGCACCCTTGTCTGAAGGTAAAGTGCACCCAAAGGGATTATATTAATGGTCACATGACTCATGCAAACAACAATTTCACTCTAAGTAACAATTGAAATGTTGTGGAAACTCAAGGATGGGCAGAGGTGGGATAAAGTGGCTAAAAGCTGGAGAACAACAGCCATCATCAAAGACATTGAAGCATTGCTAAACAAGATTGATTATAAAATCATCAAGCATGTTCAACGAGATGGGAACAAGGCGGCAGATTTCCTCGCAAACTGGGGTAGCAAGGAAGCAGGTAGTAAACTGGATCGAAGTTGGTCTTCTTTAGAGAGGGATCACAGCTTGGACGACCTCAAAACAATCTTACATCAGGATCATGAAGAAGCATCCAAGCTTACTACAGGAGATAACTGATTGCCCGATCGGGTTGGATGAGCTGGCAAAGAGGACGGGGATGTTTCGGCGGCGCACGAAGATGGGCACTGGCGACAGTGATGAAGTTATGAATGCAATAGGGAAGTGGAGCGGTTCGCAGAGGAAGTTTGCAGATCCTTGGATCAGTCGAGCAGGTGGTTTGCCTACGGGAAAGGACGGAAGGGCGGCGAGGTGGAGGTGCCATCATGACGAGGGTCTCAGAACCGTCTGGAACCACAACCCGGGTAATAATACCAAAGCTCAGATGCACTTAAAGAGTGAAGGAAGGCGACGGGCTGTTGTTTATGAGGAATGCATGACACCTGCAGATCGTTTCCCTAAGTGCTGCTACAGTCTGGCGAATACCGTAAGGCAGGAAGGTGGTGTAGCTTACAGAGGCCGGAGACAAATGGAGGTGGAAGGAAGTGGGAGTGTGAGACATTGGACGCGCAGGGGGGAGCCTGCAGACCAGCGCAATCCTGAAGCTGACACGAAGGGCAAACAAAAAGTGGAGGATGCAGGTAATCGAAATATACAGGCTCTGAATATTTGCGAGGAGGAGAGCGACGAGCAGCAAGGAATTCAGGCCGAGGACCCATGGACAATGCGCTGGAAATGTCTGCGAGAGGAGGATAGGGAGCATGCAGAAGATGGCGCAGGTCGCTCCACAGGCAGAAGCAGGGGTGGCCCGCGCGGCAGAGGCAGAGGAGGCAGGGGTCGAAGAGGCTGTGGTGGTCGCCGAAGAAGAGACCCGGCGGCGAGAAGAGGAAGGAGAGGGAGGCAGTGCAGCCCAACCTCGGAGGCGGATTCTGAATCGGATGCGAGTAACGGAGATCGGCAGACAAGACAAACCATTGCAGACAGAATCAGAATTGTAGAGCAGGATTATAGAGAGAATTCTAATCCTAAAATCAGAAGAATCATGGAGCACTGGGAAGAAGAAACCATTCAGGCTCCTTCTGAAGATGAGATGGAAGACTGAAGTGCCATTATGCCAGACCCTGGCTATACCAGAGGGAGAATGACCCTCTATAGGCAATCTCTCCACTTATATTGGGTCATGAAAAGGCTTATGGCAAAAGCCTTAGAACAGGTAGCCAAAGAGATTGCAGAGATGGTTCAGAGCCTTCCAAATGTTAAAAAAGAATTGAAAGACATTGTCATCACCATGCTTCTGCAAGAAAAAAGGCTGGAGGATCTGCAGCATCAGGTCGTGGCAAGCAGAGTGCTGGTTAAGAAGGAAGCAGTCCAGCAAGCTGAGCCTGATAAGTAGAGCTCCAATGTTCTGTTTATGTTCTCGCGTTCTTGTCTTGTTTTGCTGTTTCACTGTAGGCATGAATTCTGTAGCTATTCTATCTATAGAACGTAGGATATAGGTAGCAGTATAGATATTGCAACAGTTTATGGACATGATGTATGGTTTTGATCAGCTGGTTACTTTATCTTGTGTTTTGTTTGGAAAACTTTTGAGTGGTCAAGATACCCGGTTTCCCTTCGGGGCGGGGTGAGACCACCAGGATTTTTGTAAATACTATTTTATGTTAATAGAAAAGGACATACTCAACTTACAAAAAAAAAACAATTTCACTGTAAGGAGGTGAGTTGTTTGTCGTAAAAACAAAAAGTCCAAAGAAGAGGGTCCCTTGTCCCATAATCAATGGGGACTAATATACAAATTTAGTGTGCATGGAGGTGGTTTCCTCATCCCACAATCAAGGGGGTATTCTTCACTAATTTGATGTATGGTTTTCTCTTGACCTTTATCTACAAAAAAATAGAAAGATCCTACCAAAGGAATAAGGAAGAGATTGAAATATTTTATTTGTTGTAAACATTCTTTCTGTGTGTGTGTGTGTGTGTGTGTGTGTGTGTGTATACATATCTTAGTTATTATTAATATTCCAATATCTTATTTAAGGCCAAAATTAATTCAACCCAATGGTGATATGTGATGACCTTTTCACCATTAGGAAAGGTTCAATAGATTTCGTTACAATTTCTTACCTTTGAAGCCATATGGATACCTCGAATTCATTCTTAAACATGTGGTTTCATCTAAAGAGGCTAAATGAATGATCTCATGTATGTCTATCTTTAAGTAAATCCGATGGGGGGTAGAGTAATTCACAATAGAATGTTGGCATTGTTGTGTTGGCATTGATGTCAACAAGTTCATGGTGCTACTTGTCATGTGAATATGTGTTTGGCTTTGTGGTCCTGGTGGTTGGGATTGATGTGAATAGTATAATGTCACTCGTGTTGGTGTTCATTAGCATTGATCTTGGTTTTATCATGTCAGAACAATTGATGGCAAATTAGTTGGTTGATGTTAGAATGTAGTCTTGGAGGAGTTGGAATATGCATTGATGGACATGGAATCATGGTTTGTTGATGCTTCTACAGGTAGAGAATGTTGCTACATGTTGAACATACAGATCTACATGTGATGGAGATGGTCCATGGCACACTAGTTTAGTTTTGAAATAGGTCTTCATCTAGGTATTCATGCTTATGATTCATGGACATGAGTTGTTGCACTATGATGGATTCATGATAATGATGTTGATGTTGTAGAGGTGCTACATGTGTTTACAGATGTGTGAGAGGTGTTGCAACTTGGCCATATGTTTGATGGAGAGTGGAAGACTTCTTGGGACACCTCTCAACCTTGTTTCTTGGCTCTTGTAGGTCAACTTGGCAATGACCCTTGGGAGGCATGTTTGATCTACTTGCATATGCACCACAGGCCATGGCATATGTTTGGAGGCTTGCACAAAAGCTGGATAAGATGCCCCAAAAGGCGGCATAGGTTCACAATTCAGAGGTTATGATTTTCCTATATCCTCTACCTCAGTCTCTCCCTTACAAGCTCATGTGGGCACCTAAAAAGTCCCAGTCACACTAAGGGAGGCTTGTAAGGGTGACTCAAGCTTTTGGTAGAGTTCAAATAGTTCCAAGCATGCTATTGAGGCATGTCATGAGATTTTCTTTGCATTCCTCATGTTGTTCAGAAGGATATTAACTTGCAAATTCCTAGACTCTTCTAGAATTAGTGAAAAGGGTCAGAAATGGTTTGGAAAGGGCCTCTCATGATGTGAGTGCATTTAATGCATTAGTAGCGATCTTAGTGGACTCATTTGGTCCAACTTGTGTAGATTTGATCCTAGGTCCAAGCTCATTTTCACCATACATGTTTTATATACTTGATCTTTGAGCTCATATTTGATGGATGATGTTAGAAAGTTTGTTGGAGAAGGTTGGATAGAGTGTTTATGCTTCAGTCCTTTTGAAGAGCATAAATGCTTTAGTTTATGAGTGTTAATGACCAAATAAGGTGCAGAATCTGAAGCATTTCATAGAATGGATCAAAATTGAAGCTACTAGTGTAGATATTGTTGGGATAGTTTTGTATGTTGTTTAAGTACATGTTGGTGATCCTCTCACATATGTTGTTGTACAAGTTGCTATTACTTTTTGTGCATAGCCTTCATGTTGTTGGTTTCTAATTTTTGTATTCAACAATTACTTTCTTATGTGAGGGGTTGATATTTGTTGGTATCACATTTTTATATCGGCATAGTTTGTTATTAGAGAGCACATATTTTGTGCATTTGTTTTATTTTTATTTGACTATGAGATTTTGTTGCTGAGAGCATGTATGCAAAGTTGATTTGTTGTTGAGCACAATATCTTGGGATCTAGTTTGAAAATAGTTGAAAGGAAGTTTGTATAGTGGAGAGGAGTAGTGACTTCATGGAGATGTAGTGATATCAAAGCTTCAGCAAAAGGAACAATTTTTCCAATGTAATGGTCGTTAGATAGTCTAATGGTAGTTGGGCAAGGATTGTTTAATCGTGCTAGCGTTCAATAGATGGTATTTCGTATATCCATAGAGAAAAAGGTCTTATGAGCTAATCAGTAGGTTTGAGCCTCCTGGATGAAGAGTGTTGGAATTTTATATATCAGGTTCAGTATCCATGCTAATGGTAGTGTGCTAGCTATGTAAAAGATAAATTTCTTGACTAATAAAAATTTATAGTAGAGTATCAAAAACAAGGGTGGTTTTTTTCTGACAAGGGTTTCAACCATAAATATTGTGTCTGTTGTGTGGATGAGATTTTGATGTGTTTATTATTGTTTCTCACATGATTATCTTGTTTTAGCTACTTGTATGTTTTATATGCATGGATAATTTAATGTTTTGTTGATGCATATATGTGTGATTCAATAAAATTAATAATTGGAAAAATAAGCTAGAAGGATCACAGTACTTACTCAACCTCCCCTCAGTAGTTGGAACTTAATTGTTGGAGAGGTCATCTAGTGTTTGTTGGTCCAAATTTTTTCATTTTTAGGAATGGTTGTCCTGAGTGCTACAAATTACAAGGTATGGCACAAAAATGTAAAATCTCAATTTTTATCTTGTGGATCTAACATTTCAAAAGCAGTATGTGAAGGTTCGTGGAAAATATCCAATTGCATATAAAGTTTTGCAGAAAGATGCATAGTCTACAAAAATGTTCATGATGATGATATGAAGAGACTAGTGGGTTTGAAATGTGCCAAAGATATGTGGGACAAGCTAGAATCCATTTTTTGAGATGGCACGAGATGCCAAATTGAAAATGAGAATAATAGAAACAAAAACAAGAAGAAGAATGTGTGAATTCAGGACTAAGAATCTGAGCCACAAGTGTCTCATTCTTCTAGTGCACATGATTCAATGGATGATGAGAAGGAACCAATAAATCATGAGCCCAAAGGTATAAACATTGATGACTTTGTTTTGAGTTATAATTTTTATGATTTAGATTTAGATCATGATGAAGCACATAATTAAGATGTAATTGTTGTTAACAGTCTTAGAGCTGAGATTTCTAGAGTAACAACTACATAGAAGGATCAATAAATTTTTTTGCACTTTTGTGATGATAAGGAGGCCAAACTCAAGCAAAAGATTGTTAGCTTCAAGTTTAAGTTGGTTGAATCAGAAAACGTTGAGGATGGTATGAGGAAAAAATACCAAGTGAAGGTACAAAGATTGAGAGATTAGAATATGAACTGGTTTCCTTCAGAAAGAAATGAAATATGCAGAAGAGTATTATAGCCTTGGGTACTTTCATTGAGATAAAAAAATCACCATTGGATAAATCTAGTCTTGGATTTCAAAAGGGTGAGTCAAGTTTCCATGTAGGTAAAAATATCAAAGAAGAAACCAAGAAACATGTAGAAAACAATACTGGTAGTAAAAGTGAGATCCAAGGAAAGAAGAAGCAAATCCAACATCTAATGAGCAAACAAAAGAACTAGTAGCAGAAAAATAAGCAGAACTAGCAAAGGATCAAGTAGAAAAAGAAACTACAAATAAGAATATCTCAAGGAGCACCTAATTTTTGAATATATTTTTCTCCTAGAGATGATTATGGCGGCTCCATTAGATTTCAAAGGAAACAAAGTACTTTTATTCCTTTGATGCATGGGATACAATGCTATAGTTTTTACAAGTTTGGGAATATTGCAACAAATTGATGAAGAAGAACATATATTCCATATCAATAGAGATTCCAACAATCTCAACAAACAAGGAGATTGTAAAACAAGTATTCTTGTGATTTTTACGGTTATTGCTACTCATGTCACTTGTGTTGCCATGAGGAGATAGATTGGAGGTCTAGGCGTTGAAGGAGAGACACATTTTATGCAAGATTTAGATCTGGCATGAGCAGAAGAAGATTTGGTCCTCTTAGTCATGTGGAGTGTTATATATGCCATAGATTTGGCCACATGGAAAGAGATTGTTTCTTTCCTTTTTATGCAAGGAAAAGCCATCAAAAGAAGCAGAAACAAAGAGGATCTAGCACAAAAATAGTGAAGGAAGAGAAGAAGAAGATCAAAGGGGAGAAGAAGCAACCCAAAACTACGTGGAGAAAGAAGGAGAACAACTCTTCAACTAGTGAAGAGCATTACCTCCTGCAAGCCATGATTATTGATGCATCATTTTAGAGGAATCAAGAATTTAGGAGGGGTGCATATTCTCAAGGGAAATGTATGGATTGCTATAGCAACATATGTTGATTTCATTTGAGCCTCATGCAAATTCACATCCACAGGATCAACTTGTTTCTCAGAGGTATATTCAACTCAGGGGCAGCTATGGATGATATGATATTTGCCTAGGTTACTTGGAATTTTCTTCATTTCTTTTCAATGATTCAGTTGTGGAAGGTCTATATGTGTTCTCATGAGTTAAAAAGAGAACATTTTTCAGCCATTTATATGTTTTTGGTTCCCACTAAAATTTGGTTCAAAATATTTGCATCCATGCATAGATTATGTTCATTACATCAGGATGTAAGGCGATGACGTGGGACATGGACCAACCATGTGTAGGTTTTCATATTATGAATACTAAAAACATATACTTGCTAATGTTTCATCATTATCTATTGATTGAGAGTATTTTGAATAGATATTGAGTCATCATGATGATAGGCTTATCTTGGAGGAGACTCATGAGTTATTTTCTAGCCACATGTATGGGATAATGATGATGTAATAGTCATGATGTATTATGTATTTGAGTAATTGGTGCATAGATATGATCATCGAAGCCATGTATTTATTGACGTATTCATGTAATATGCTTGGAGCCATGTACTTGTATTGTACTATTTTTTGGGTCATTGAGTCATGATTGATGAGGTCATGTTGTGTTCATATGAGTTATGTATGAGGTCATATGTCACAACTGAAACCATGTATTTTTCATGTGTATGTCATGTAAGTCATGGTCATGTGGATTCCTTGTCCATATGGTGCTTCTATTTGTGAAAAGAAGTATTGTTTGTAGTGTAAGCAGTCATTTTAGCCAAACAATCAGTATCTCTACAACTTGGAGATGGCATGTGTTCTTGGTGAGAATTAATTAATCATTTTTACTCCAACCATGCATTATTAGCATTATGATTGATTTGGAGGTGTTCATGCTATGCCCAATATTATGATATGATAGTGGGGTTATTGGCCTCATATGATGAGATACCATGATAGTTTCTTCTATGAAGTCGTGGGGGAGATTGTGTGTGGTTGCATCATATCACGATGCATTTTATGATGTTCCTATGAAGAGGATTCATGGTTTGATGCATATCTACATACTATTGCTATATTTGATGCTTCTCATAGTTTCTATTATGATGATGTTGCATATGTTGATGATGGTTTCCTTATGTTGGCATGATGCTTCTCGCTACTACTAGTTGTTGGTTGGTATTCTATTATGGATGTTGATTGGATATAATGGATGATCTTTCACTTGCATTATATTTTGTCCATGTAGAGATGTATGCTTTAGTATGCACTTATTTTCTTGTTTCCTATTGATATGGATTTCACCCTTTTTTGTTAATGTTAAAGGGGGAGAGAATTTGGATGTATAGAGATCAACTTTGAAGTTGGAGGTTTAGTGTAGATCAACCTCACATGTTGTTGAGCTTGACATCAATGCCAAAGGGCGATATTGTTGAAATTTTTGTGTTGGAATTAATGTCATCAAGTTCATGCTACTACTGGTCATGTGCATATGTCTTTAGCTTATTGGTCATAATGGTTGGCATTGATGTCAAGATTCTGATGTGACCCGTGTTGGTATGTGCTCACATTGAAGTTGGTTCTATGATGATGGACCACTTGATGTCACGTTAGTAGTTTGATGGTAGCATGTGGTCTTGGAGGTATTGGCATATGCATTCATGGACATGCCATGATGGTTTATTGATGCTTCTATAGGTATAGGATGCTACTATCTGTTGATCATATAGATATTCATGTGATAGAGATGGTTCACGGCACACTGGTTGAGTTATCAACTAGGTATTCATCTAGGTATTCATGGTTATGTCTCGTAGAGATGACATTTCCATGTGTTATGGATTTGTGATGATCAAGTTGATGATATAGAGGTGCTACAAGAGTTTGTAAATTTGTGAGAGGCATCGTGTCTTGCTCAGATGTATGATGGAGAGTGGAGGAATTGTTGGCACAGCTGCCAACCTTGTTTGTTCGCTCTTGTAGGTCAACATAGAAGTGACACTTGGGAGGTATCTTTGATCTAATTTTAGATGTGTTAGAGGCCATGGAAGCCATTTGGGGGATTTCACAAGAGTAGGAGAAGATGTCCCAATAGGTGGTAGAGGTTCAGAGCTGAGAGGTTATGGTTTTCCCCTATCCTCTACCCTAGTTTCTCCTTTGTAAGATCAAGAGAGCGACTGGAAAGTACTAGTCACACCGAGGCAGGTCTGTGAGAGATATTGAACCATTTTTTTGAGTTCAGACAGTGTGAAGTGTGCATCTGATGCATTACATAAGATTTTCTCTACATTCATCGCACTGTTCGGAAGGAAATTAACTTGGAAATTCCTAGAGGCTTCCAAAATGAGTGAAAATGGTCAAAAATAGTTTGAAAATGTCCTCTCACGATGGGAATGACTTTATTGCATTAGTAGTGACCTTAGTGGATGGATTTTCTCAAATTTGTGCACCTTTGATCCTAGCCCCAAGCTCAATTTCACCTTACATATTTTATATACTTGATCTTGGAGCTAAGGATTGATGGATGATGTTAGAAAGTGTGTTAGAAATGGTTGGAGAGAGTCATTATGATTGCTGACTTATGGTGAGCATAGATGCTTCAGTCCATGAGTGTTAATGACTAAATAATGTGCAAGTCTAAGTCATGTTGCACAATGGATGAGAATTGAAGTTGCTCGAGTAGCGATCATTTGGAGAGTTTTGTATAGTGCTAGAGTACATGTTGGTGACCCTCTCACATATGTTTTTGTAGTCCCTACTATTACTTTTGGTGCATAGCCTTAGTGTTGTATGTTTCTAATTGTAGTATTCAACAATTCCCTTTTGATGTGAGTGTTAGATATTTGTTGGTATCATATTTGTATGTGGCCACATTTTGTTATTGGTGAGGACATGTTTTGTGCATTTATTTTATTTTCATTTGATTATGGGATATTTCTACTGAGAGCATGTATGGAGAGTTGATTTATTGTTTAGCATAGTTTTTTGGTATCTTGTTTGAAGAAATATGAAAGGAGGTGTGCATGGCGGAGAGGAGTAGTGACTTGATGGAGGTGGAGCAGTGATATCGAAGCTTTAGTGAAAGGAACAAGTTTCTGAATCCAATGGTGGTTGGATAGTCCAATGGTAGTTGGGCTAGGATTATCTCATCACGTGGCCTTCAAGGGATGGTAGTTTGTAGGTCCATAGAAAAAATAGTCTTCCATGCTTAACAATAGTATTGAGTATCCTAGTCGATGGATGTTGGCATTTTATATATGAGGTGGAGTCTCCATATTGATGGTAATCAACAAGCTATATAAAAGATCAATTTCTTGACAAATAGAAATTCGAAGGAGAGAAACAAGAGGAATATTGGTTTTCCTTCAGAAATTGTTTCCACCAAAAGTATTGTGTCTCTTGTGTGGGTGTGTTTTTGCTCTATCGATTATTGTTTCTCACACGATTACCTTGTTTTAGTTATTGTACTCATGTGGCACAATTTGAAGGGTAGTACAGATATGGAAATAATTTTGGTTGGGTTCAAGGGTAGTGCCTACAATGGAACCATTGCCAATAATTTTCTAGGGAATTGTCATCATGGCAGGTCAGTTGAAAAAGCTAAAATATTATAACTATGGTTGTAGGAGAGTCTTACATTTTGAATAATTCTTGTCCTCAAGAGATTATATTAGGTGATTATAGAAATGGAATAGATAGATAGTGCTCAAAAATATATTTCCAATCATATATGGAAACCTAAAAAGCTCCTAAGGATGAAGGAATTATGGCTAGTTGATGTTTGGAAAAAAGAAGGCTAAAAAGGTCGATCCATTTGGAAGAATAGAGAAGGTTAGGCCCTAACCCCCATCTTATCAGGCCTATTCTATAGTTAATTGGTTAACTGAGTTGGAAGTTTTAATGAGGAGTACAAAATAAAAACACTTGATCGTTGACCTGTGCGAGGCCAACTAGAGGTGGCAGTCATGGAACTAACACGATGTCAATATAGGGTAACACGTGTGCACTAGAAGAGGACACATGCCATGTGTATTTTGATTTTCACATTAACAAGTGGGAGAAATACGAGTGACACGATTCCCCACCCATGTGGATCCGTGTAGGTTAGATGATGTTAGCATGACATAACATGATGATTTTACAATGACTTCCAAGTTGACACCAAAGGGTTGACTTGGTGAATTTTTCCTCTGTATTACATTTTCAAAGAAAATAAGAAGAAAATGACCCTAAGTCAAGCCTTTATCCTAGTGAGGCCACCAAGAGAGATGTGACAAATGAAGGCACTTAGTAGGTAAATAATTTTGATCTTTGATCTTCAGACTTGCATTGAAAAGCACACCTAAGAGTCATTTCTGTCACAGTTTTGTGTGTTAAGCTATGTGGTCATATGGTAAGAATGAGTCAGTAAGAAAAAATGTGGAAACATGTTTAACAACCATTTTAGGAAGAATGATATGTATTTTTCATAAATTCCATAGTAGCCGTTTATACCATCACATTTGAATGTCTACTAAATACATGAAATGTATGTTGAAGACATCAAGAGTCTCCTAAATTCTGTAAACTTCTTATTTGATCTAAGAGCCTTAAGAAACTCACTTACACAAAGGAGTTAAGGCCAAATACCTTGGTCAATGGATTTGTTAGAGTACATCATCTTAGTGGTGGACTTTCTCTACAACCTATCGAGATGAAAAATGAAGTACTCTTGGTTCCATTCTATATCAAATGGAAGAAATTTGTTAAGGTAGATGGATAAGACCTAAGATGTTATGGAGTGTACATATCTGAAGAAAAAATCTAGTATCAATAGTATACAGAATGACATAGTACACCTTGCACCATACCAAAAATTGTTGATCTAATTCCTTCAGTTGTTTAAGAAAGTCAAAGGAATATTCAATGATCAAGTTAGTTGTGGGAATGAAATTGAACAGGAAACAAGATCCATAGTAATGTTGAAAATTTAAATGTTACACATTTCCTAAAAGAAACCATTCGATGAAATTAAATTCATTAATAGCATGTTGCTTTAATTCTAATTGAGGTAGATTGTTTAAATTAATATACGATTTCAAACTACAAGGATTTGCGGAATACTACCATATTAAAGAGATTGTGTGTATGTGTGTGTTGAGGGTGTAGAGCATAAGTGTTTTGTACGAGAGGGATGGTAGACATGGGTTGATGTGTTGTGTGGTGTGATCTAGTCAATTTTGGAAAGTGTACCTTTGTAGTGGTAAAGAGTAGAGAAGAGGGAACATGTAGAAAGTTGAGGGTGTGGATGGAGAGAAGAGAGGAAGTTGATGTAAGGGAAAACATCTAAGGTTCTTATATTTTATGTAATATAAGTGATCCATTTTCTTTAGTTTCAAAATTGTATGAAAAATATTGCAGTTGGCTTAAGGAGGTTGTGCCCTAAATTTATAAAAGGTGGGAGCCTCTTGGCAAGTTGTGGCTTACTAATTTGATGGGGGTTGGGGCCTCCTATGAGTTCGTGATCAAAAATAAATTTATGTGATTGAGTAAGAGCTTCAACTACATCATAATATAAAATAGATTAGTCGTTTTCCCCTTTTGTGTTTCAACATTAAATCTTGGTGTCCATATTTGTATATTTCTCATACCAATAATGTCTATATTCATATGAATGGTTTACTTTCTTGCCGATGCATTTAATTGTGATCACTCATATAGGTAATTGCGAAGTTAGAATAGAAAATAAGAATTAGGAACACAAACTTAAATTACTATTATTTACTAATTCAACCCTCACCGCTATCAGTAATTCCTTATTCCATGAAATTTATGCACGATAAAGAGATGAAGTTAAATAATTTTTAAACCTAAAAATATCAACTGATATTATTTATAAACAATTGTTGAACTTGACGCTATCACTATTAGTGTTGGTGTTGTGTGTCTTGATCAAAGATCCAAAGTTATTGAAGGTGACTTTTTGGTGATTTGGGTGTGTGATAGAGGAGAAATTTGTTTGTTTGACAAAAGGAAGTGGGCTTCATGATTTCAGTTTTAAAGTCAACTGAAAGATGAATCAAGGAGGTCAAGCAAGTGGCATCATGCAAACAAGGGGTTGTATCTCCTTCCAGTAGTGGTTGCTTAACAATTAGGGGTTATATATCCTTTCAATAACATCTCATAAATGAGAGGTTGTAGCTCCTTTTAGTAGTATTCGATAAATTATGGAGTTATATCTTCCTTCTTGTGGTAGCTAGAGAACTTTGTAACAACATGTTGAAACTTAAATTTTTGAAGGTAATTGAAGAGAAATTTAAAGAATTTATATTTGTAATATTTAACTTTTTCTTCTTGTGTTGATTTCAGTGATGCTTATATGAATGGTTGTTGGAATGTTTATGGGTGTCCTAGTATTCTTTATTTGATAAAGAATGTTTCAAAATTATTGCACTACTGATTCACCCTTGCTTTGTGTAGTTTCCTAGTTTCTAATAGCGGTTTCCTTCAAAACACGGTTGAAACCCCTTAGATAGTGTATTCAAACTCCTATAATTAAGAAATACTACCAATTAATCCTTAGGTGACACCATTCATTGATCTCAAAGAAAGTAAGTGCCACTATCGTGCTTTCTTCAAGAGAGAAATTGATAAACCACCTAGACAATCGACTCCATATGGACTTGTGTTCTAGCCAAGCCTTCATATTAATTTTACTTGAGCAATTAATCCCTTAGGCTTTCTATCCAACTTGGGGGATGGTCATTTGTAAGAGATATTTCAGTGTAGTTTGTATATAGTTTAGTGGAGATTGGAAGCCCCTACATCAGCCGCCATACTTTTTAGGTTATTCACATGACTGTAAGATTGTATGTATTAGGACCACATGTTATGATAGGATAGTTTAGTTAGTCATTGTTAATGAAATCTTCTATATTCATGTCTAAATTCCTAAATCTTGTTCATATACTCACTACTAGCTATCTCAGAAATTTTGACTTCCAATGGCTAGTAGCATCATGGAGTTTCTACCATATTCATGATCTCTATGTTAATTTTATGCTTGGATCTAAGCCTCTAAATAACTGTGTTGGAAGGTTCTTACTTTATTGAATTTTTGTAAACTATGAATCTCTGCAAGTTTCCATTTTGTTGTTACTATGATATTAGCTCTCATTAATTACCAAGAAATTCACAATCTTAATAAATATGCAATAAACATCTTATGAGTCATTTGCATTCTTGTTTCACTTATTGGTACCACTTGTATTCCTTGGCCATCATATTCCAGAAATTTGGCATTTAGGAAGATGCTCTATGCTTTAATAAATCTATGTAATTTCCCCTTCCTTAGTGCTCTGCAGAAATTTGATGATTTGAAGTTCCTGGAAGCAAAGGTACAATTCCTTTGTATGTAGCCCATATTTCATACAAGGATATATTTCGCTTTCACATGTACTTTACATTGTGACTAAATAACTCTATTCAAATTCCCTTTGCATCTAGGTGTTGGCTTTATGGGGGATTTGTGGGCCTGTTAAAGCCCCAAAAATTGAGAATTGATATTTCCTTTCTAATAATTCCTAAGTAAAGTGCTTTTATTCTAAATCTAATGTAATCGTATACAAATGAATAGAAATATCTAATTCTAAACTAACCCGGGATTTAATCTTTCAGTTATGTGATCTAAAATGATTTCAAATGGAAATTGGTAATAAAAATCGTGCAATTGCTATGAGAAAAGGATTCAATAAAGATAAACCATTTCGTATAAAAAGTTAGACGAAATGATTGTGGAAAACATATCGCATAATAAGTTATTCATATATTAAGCATAAATAAATAGCTATCACCGTACAAAAGTGCCAAATGATAACTCAAGCATTCAAGCATTCATATATAACTCATTGAACATGAATATCACCTTAACACATAAGTAGAAATAGTTAAGAGATAAAAATACCATTTATAACTAGCTCTACTCATGAGCTTCAGCAATAATGATCTATCTCTTCTTAATCCAACATCCACTAAGAGTACAAAAGTGAAACATCAGTAGTAGATATTAAACACAGATGCCAATTAATCTTGTTCCATTCTTTCATCAAAACCTCCTCGGAGGGTGCAAAAGTGCATGTTATGAGGACAAGTTTTTGACAAATTTCATGACCCTTCTCTAAATGCATGAGAAGGTTTTAAATACTATTAGCTAAATCTAAAAATACTTTATTACAAAAATGTAGAATGCGGTTTAAATGACAGTCCTCATTTTAGGCAAAAATAAAGCAAAATTAAAACTAAAACTGAATCTAAAACTAAAACTAATAACTAACCATCTATGTATATGTTCCTTGTAGCTGCAAGTGTTCATCATTTGCTTGAGGAGAGTTGGCTGGCGGACTTTCGACTTTAGCTGTCCTGCAAAAATGGAATCGGAAAGTGTTGGCGCCATCTTCTCGACAGAGTTAATGACACATTTGAGAGTCATACACTGGCTGTGTGGTTTTACCAAGTATGTTTAGTAAGAATCCAAATTTAACTTGGTTAACCTTTTGATGGACTCTGCTTTCTCTTAAGCCTTCTATCTCCAGCTTGTCTGTAGGTGCTATACATTTGGTAAATATTTGCATATCACTTGAGAATATCCTTGATAAATACCACTAATTTTAGAGTACAAGTTTTTCTTTTCGCCTTCTAGGCTTACAGGCGACTGAGTGATTAGAGGCTTTCATTTTCGAGGGGTTTTACTTGACGATACGTGATTAGCGCTAGGCACTAATTCTGCATCAGAAACTGCCTCCGTTTCTCGATCCAGGGTTCCCTGGTTTGATTTGCACCTCTTGTGTGTTTTTTGTTAGAGGATATAAAACTTAAATTTTGTGAAAATGAGGACTCCATGAGTTCTTGGTTCCGAGCTTTAAATTCGCTATTCGTGATATTAGCATTATCCAGTGCCCATTTGACCATGCTCGTGTATGGAAGATTTTTAGGCCTCGTCACTATTCAGTGCAAGAATGAACATGATAGTTCTATAATTGACGCTTCAGAAGAGTCGTGTGAGCCTGCAGTTTACAAATGATGCAAGAATAATGATAGGAAAAAGGTGAGAGGAAAGCTTTAAATGCAGAAAACATATAAAATATATCACCTTACATGAAATGGCTCTTTGATTAGATCAAAATCATACTTCATTAATGATTCCCAACTAACTCATTAATTAACCTTAATGTGCATAAGTGGGCATCAGTTTATGGAAACATATTTTCCTAACAACGAGCCCTATAGGTCTGCGATAAGGCAATTTTGCGATTTTCTTTGCAATATCGCAAAATCACAATATCGTAGAATCGCAATATCGCTACTCTGTTGCATGTGGCAATCATCTGTTATAATGCGTTTTCTGTGAAATGCGATTTACAAGATGCGTCATCGCATATCGATGGTTTGAGGCATTTTAGCTTTAAGTAATATTTGAGGCATGCAATGTGATGAGTATCTTTTAGTGTGTAATTTCACATCCTGATTTCACAGTCTTAGGATTCTGCTTGTAGGAAGGCATCCATTACCTTTTTTGCCATGCGACGTTCTTTATTGAAGGTGGATTTATTCGAACTTATCATAAAACTTAAGTCCTTTTAGATTTTTCGGGTATTCTCCTAAGTTTATGATAGTAATTTTATTCAAAAAGGGAATACAAGTGCTAAAATTTTTTGAATAAGGGTCCCCACTTATTTAGTATTAGTAATAAAACTAAATAAGAATAGGGGTTGTTGTTGGCCACAACAATTGGCAAATCACTAAGAAGAACCAGTTATCTCTGCTTTTCTTTTGAATTTTCTAAACTTCCAAAATAGAAAACTTTTGTAGAAAATCAAACTTTATTATAGAAAGATAAAGTACACCATGCTTACAACTGTCAATGATAGTTTGCTTCTTCTATGTTAACTTTGGTTATTTACTTCCTAGAGTTAGTCATTGTATCTACATCAATCACTACTTGGTTTATAAAGATAAAAACAAATACTTCTCTGTAAATCAGTTTTAAATATGCTCATTTGTCGTAGGTAGAGCCTCTACTTCCAGCAAGCGTTTATAGCCTTGATAGGGTTACCTGTTACCCAGAAATGATCCTGTATCCTACTTGGAGAAATGTACGATTTTCAAAGAGAAATCCATATGCACACTTATTGCTTTTATTTTATTTTAATCCTTAAATAATAATGCCTTGGTTTGGTATCCAAATTATGACAATGCCACTCACTTGATTTATAACTTTGTTGAACAAGCTGGCTCGTGATGAGACCACTTGTCCTTTGATTGTTATAATCTCGAGTCATTGCCCTATTGTGGTATGCAGTTTTGGCAAAGTCATCAATCTATAATATTTATGATCATGATAAGTCGGCTCGTGATGAGACCTCTTATTATTTAAGTTTGAAGTGTATTGTTGGATTATTCCTCGAAGGTCGTAATTTCCTAAGTGGGGAGGAAGTCATTGTTTCCTTAAGAATAGCTCTGGACGACAATGGTAGAGTTTTTGGAAAGATATATTCTATAGATAATCTTTATTTTGTTATTGATACCTTTCATTTGACTAATATAAAACAAATTCCCACTAAAGGTTGCTTTTTATCAAAATTTACAAGGTTGAAACTAGTATCATTTTCAGGTTCATAGATTTTGACCGTATCTTTCAATAATAATGACCAATTTTCCAAAACAATTCTATTTATAGAAGCAAAAAAACAAAATCTAAAAGAAATACTTGTCTTTTTCGTGAATTCCAAATGTAACAATTTACAACTAGTTTTATTATAAAAATAAAGGAAAAACTAATCTACAAAAATAGAAGAATGATCTCCTCTGGAAATTATCTTTTGAGGATCTACCCATTAACAGGTAAAGATTCTCTTTTTCCTGTTAAGTCCTATAACATAAAATTAGATGGACCTATGATTTCTGCAATTTGGAAAGGGCCAAGCCACATTCGTTGAAATTTCATATGTTTTCCCTTTTCCTCATGAGCCTTGTCCCATTTTAAAAGTAGATCTCCGATTTGAAAGTCCCTTCTGGATATCATGTTTGAATCAAAAGAAGCTTTAACTAATGCTTGGTGATGAGCATGGGTTATTTTAGCTAGTTCTCATTGTTCTTCTAGCTTAAGAATTTGTAGCTGCCTCAGTTGTAAGGAAGAAGTTGGTGTTTCATCACTATATTGAACTAAGGCCAAAGAGGGGATCGTTAGATGAGTTGGAAGGAGCACTTCTCTCCCATAAACTAAATTAAAGGGAGAAGTACCAATAGAGGCTTTCTGCATTATTCGGTCTGCCCATAGAGCATATATTAGGGATTTGTGCCAAGTCTTATGAGTTTGGTCAATGGTTCGGTTAATGATTCTGATTAAGTTTTTATTCATTGATTCAGCTAACCTATTCCCTTGTGGCTAATAATTGGTAGAGTATTTAAGTTTAAAACCTCTTTTGAGTGCAAATTCAGTCATAGCATTGCCAGAGAAATATGATGCATTATCAAACATTAAAGCAGAAGGTAAACCAAACCTGGTGATTATGAACTGATCTATGAAATCAATGATGTGTTTAGCATTAGTTGTCTTGAGAGGAATTGCTTCTACCCATTTAGTAAAATAATTTGTAGCTGTAAGGATATACCTGTGTTGTTTAGAAGAGTGAGGAATGATCTCACCTATTATATCCAATCCCCACTGATCAAAAGGTTGCTCAATATTAACTGGTTGCAAAGGCAATGATGGCTTCTTTTGTCTCCCATCAGCAGTTTGACAAACTTGACATTTCCTTACATAGCTATGTGCATCTTTGAATAGTGTAGGCCAATAGTAGCTTGCACGCAAGATTTTATGTGTAGTAGCATGTCCAGCATAATGTCCACCCTCTAGTCCATTGTGGAGTTCCTCGTATGTTTGTACTTATGAATATGGCATTTCGGAAATAAGCGATGCTCCAGCCAGTAGTTTGCAAAAGTATTGACCTTTTACAATACTTTCTAGTTTAATTTCAACGTTGTATTCTTGTAAGGAAGTAACCCAATTGTCTCTTTTCTCACCCACATCCTTCTGTACCAATTGATTCCTTACCACTGGAAACGGTACTATGATTTTTGTATGGGTTTTAAGTAGAAAGGGTCTGAAATACTTGATCGCTTTGAAAATAACATAAGCTTGTTTCTCGACGTCTAAATAATTTAATTCAGCCCCTTGTAGATTTGAACTGAAAAATGCAATTAGGGCTTCCACCTTGTCTTGATTTGCTTGAGTGAGTATCGTAGCATATGATATGTTAGAGGAAAATGTATATAAAATGAAAGGATCGAAAAAATTTGGAGTTGCTAAAGATGGAGCATTAACAATTGCTTGTTTAATCAGATTGAATGCTTCATATTCATCTTGCCCCATTTGAAGATTGAGTTATTTTTAATCATTGCTTGTAAAGGAGATACGATTATTGAAAAATTTGGAACAAATCTCTTTTCAAAATTAATTTGGCCAAGGAAAGATTGCATAGCTTTCTTGTTGTGAGGCAAGGGTATTTCAGAAATCTCCTTGATTCTCTCAGGATCGATATGGATTTCGGATTTTCACACAATGAATCCAAGAAGTTTTCCCTCAATGCAAAAAAGGACTTTTTTGGTTAAGTGAAATTCCATACCGTTGGCAATGTTGCAAGATCTATTTTAAATCTCTAAGATGATTGGCTCGTTTCTTGGAATATACAGTTATATCATCCAAGTAGATTACTACTAATTTGTTTACTAATCACTTAAATGTAATTTCCATGGCCCTTTGAAATGTGGCACCAACGTTGATCAGACCAAAAGGCATATTTTGATATGCATAAGTACCCCATTTCGTTCTGAATGTGGTCTTTAATTGATCATCGGGATGGACCAAAACTTGGTTGTAGTCAGAGACGCCATCTAAAAAGGACATTAATTCTAATCCTGCAGTTGCCTGTAATATTTTCTGCATGGGAGGCAAAGGAAAATTATCCTTTTGGCAGGCTTTGTTAAGATTTCGAAATTCAATGCAAATTCTAATGTCTCTGTTTTTCTTTCTAACGGGAACCATATTGGAAACCCATTTAGAATGTCGAACGGGAAAAATAATTTTGGCTTTCAATAACTTATTGAGCTTAGATTTGATCTAGTTTTCTAAATTAGGATGGTTATTTCTTAGCTTTTGTTGGACATGTTTTTCATCATTTATCATTGGGATAGTATGTTGGATGATAGAAGTGTCGTAAGTCTTAAGTTCATCGTAGTTCTAGACAAAGACACTTTTGTATTGTTTCAGGAGACAAACATATGCTAATATTTCTCCAAGGGCTAGGCCAAGACCTAGATTGATATTTTGCGGCTTCGTATCAGATCCTAGATTTACTAATTCATAGTTTAGAGTTGAACTTTGAAGTTTTTAATTGGTAGATCTTTTGAATTGATCTTTCAAATCATATAGATCTACTAATTTGACTATTGATTTTCGCATAGCATTATTGGTGCTATCTTGTTGCAATTGTTTGTCATGTTGGTCCTCATTCTATTATATGATTAGTGTAAGATCCCCCTAAAGTGAGGAAGCTTACAATATCAGGGTCATCGTTGAAAATTCTCCAATTAGTAATGTTATCAGGAATTGAGGGTCTAAAGATTAATTCTATTGAAAATCTATCAGGGCTATAGTCTTCTGAGGGAATGAGATTGGAAGCTACATTTGCTAAGAGGTTAGCACTAGCATTCTAGACTCCGAGAATTGATGAAATATTGAATGCTATAAAATGTTTAGTTAGATCTTGTACTAAAAATTGATAATGCTTTAAATGACCTGATAGACAATGTATAGTATTTCATACCTATCTGATAACAATTTCAGAATCTCCAAAAACTTTTAGATGTTTGATATCTAATGCGATTGCTTTGTATAATCCTTGGACTAAAGCCTTGTATTCTGTAGTATTATTGGTGCAATCGAACTCGAGTCTACAAGTTAGCATAGTTTGGTTTCCCTCTAGACTGATTAATACACATCCTACTCCTGCTCCCTCGTTAGAATTAGAACCGTCAAAAAATAACTTCCGAAATAAAGATTTATTTACAGGACTATCTATAAAATTAATACATTTAGAACTATATGTTTGAGAAAAATTTTCTACTTGAGATAAAACAGAATGTTCTAAGTAAGGTGAAGTATGAGCATTAAAGTTTCCTAAAAAAGAATCAACAAAATAGTTGACAATTATATTGTTGTTGTATGTTATAGGTTCATTTTCGCCTTCCAGTTCTGTTACTATGTATTTATAATGTCTTTCTCCCTCAACCTTTATTTGATTTGGTTTACCATTTTAAGGGAGCCACATATGCGACCAATCGGTTGCAAAGTATCCATGAAGTTTTTCAGACCAATATTTGCTAAGAATTAAGCCATAAATTCTGGAATATCTGCAACTAAAATGTCGATGACTTGACATACCTTTGGATTAGATGACAGACTTATGGTAACCTGATTTAGTTTGTCAATCACTTCAACTTGCAACTGATCCAGCTGAACTATGCGTACAACAGATTTTTGAGGTTGAACATTCAACTTTGCACATATTGACTTAGGTAAGATATTAGATGAAGCTCCTGAATCAACTAAACAATTATGCAATTTTTTTTTTGAAAACTTCATAAGTAAGAAGAAATGGGGGAGCATGAGATCTTGACCTTCCTCCAATTAAAGAGATATCATTTGGATCAACTTTGTTAGTCAAATTAGTTGGAGGTCTTCCCATCTCGTGAAAAGCTTGCGAGATTACAGTGGCAGGCAGAGGTGCAACTGGTACTTCTTATAATTCTTTCAAAAGAATCTTTTGTTGATGTTTTAACTTTCTCAACTCATAAAAAGTGATGTTAGCCCTAGTATTCTTCATGTCTTCTATGATATTATGCTCCATCTTATCTGAAACAATCAATGTCTTAGATGGAGTTGGTGAATCTATTTGGACTAGGCTTGTTTGAGTCACTTTATGCGTTGTCTTCTTTGTTGTGACTTTGTCCTTAGGCATTGATCTTAGGCTCTTTGGCTTAGGAGTAGGTTGAGGAGGATCGAGTTGATTTCTATTTCTAATGTGACCGGTGATGCCTCTTGATCGTCTTCATCTGGGAGGATGAAATCCCACATACCTTGTACTTCTATAGCTTCTTCTTCATTAGTAGGTTGTTCATTGGAAATTTCCTCTTCTTCTTCTTCTGATTCAGCGTTTGTAATAGCATTACGAGGCTTTGAATCAGTCGAAGGATTTCTTCTATAAGGCTTGTATGGTTTTTTAGAAGAAGTTTCTGCTACTTGTATTTTTATGTCAACCATTTCATTAGACATGGTTTTCAAAACTTTCTACAATCCTTCTAAATCGAATGGGTCTTTCTATTTTTTTTGTGGATCTTCCTTAAAAGTAACCTTCTTAGATTTTCATTCATCAATGCCATTTTTCTTTTGTAAGGCTAAGATACGTTTCTCTACCACTATTGCTTCCTTCATATTGTTAGCTAAAGTTGTTTTGTTAGCCCTATCAATGAAGATTGCTATGTTTGATGGTAGAGCCGATATGTACCATTCACTTCAAACTTCTTCGCTAGGCTTGGAAGTAGTAGGAATTTTGTTCAATAGTTTATTGAAACGTGAGTTAAAATCTTTGATAGGTTCCTTTGACTCAACCCTTAGATTAGACAGGTCATTGATCACTGTCGCAGTAGACTTGTCATCACCGAACTTACTTAGGAGTTGTTCTTGGAAAATATCCCAACTAGTGATAGATCTAGATGGTAATGAGAAATACCATGATCCAGCTACTCTTTGTAAAGTGTAAGGAAAGAGCCGGACAATAGCTTCTTCATTAGTAACCCCATTGAGATTTATAGATAACATAAAATTATTTATATCTTCTTCTACTAGCATGCCTATTTCAGGATTGAACTTAGGTAGCCATTTTTCAGGATGGGCCAGTATTTGACTCAAGGGCGCAGGCATTAAGAATACCCCTGGGTTATTCCATGGAGATTGGTCCATTGCTGAACTACTAATAAAGCAAAGCGCAGAAGATGATCCCCGCAGTTGGGAAGATGAGGATATTATAGTTCTAGATGATTGAGAAGGAGATGTGGAAGTTCCAGTGGATTGGTGAACACTAATCTGAAGTGGAGGGGTGGATGGTTGACTTAGCGGTGGAGAGGTTGAGATGGATGATGATGATGAAAAAGTCTCACTATCAGACCCTTTAGGTTATTTCCTTGCTCTCTTCGTTGTAGGTAGAGGTAACTCAGTTGGTTCAATACCAAACTTTTCGCTCTTCAATCTAGTAAGAGGATGAGAAGGGTTATATTGTGAAGTCACAATACCTTGAGACTTTTCAGATGTTTGGGGTGATATAGAAAAATGTTGAATTTTATGGATCAAAGATTCAACTTAAGGAGGTTCAATAGTAGATTTCTTTGAAATGTCAGGGTTTATGGCAGTGGTTGTTGTTTTTTTGAATTCTTACTATTATCTGGGAATAGTGTCGACTCAGATGCTGCTATTCCCACTAAGATGGGTGTCTATCTTAGAAACAAATAATCAAAGTCTACTATTGTTTCCTTTTATGAAAATAGACGAGAGGAGAACAAAGAAGGCCAACATAAGTCTTTCGCTTGATTTCCTCTCCTTCTTGATAGAGTTTCGCCGCTTCTTCTTTGTCTGCCCAGCTTCAAAAGAACCTGTGGAATCACAACAACATACTACTATGCAAGAAACA
>APFE030838074.1:1075-46399 GCA_000404065.3 Pinus taeda | reverse complement strand
GATATGCATCACAACCTCTGCATTGAGCTTTCAGTATGGTCCAGTTTTGACCATTTATGAGCAGTTTTCAGTGGAGAACTTCTGGGAGATGATGTAATCAGTGACCTTGTTTTTAGGCAGTGAAGCAACACTTTTAGGGACTTAGGAGCCCTCATTTTATGGACATTTATGATTGGGGTTGAAGTGCCAAAAAATGTCTATAACAATTGCCCCTTAAAGCATGAGGTCGTTAATTTTTTTTATGTCGGGTGAAATGCTTTACTATGAGGATCTGAAGTTTTTCCGAGCTGGGAGGCGACCTGTAATAAGATACAATACAATACATTATTTGGACAACATTTTTTCATGATCTAGCTGAGTCAGGAATTACCATGTTCAGCTTTATAAATTCATTTTCATGTACATAGGACAGACGATCGTCTGCGTGACAGACTGATGATATGGACACATCATCCTTTGATTTGGATGATCATCTATTCGGCAATGATGTACACTGGATGTTTTTATATTCCTGAATATATCGCAGCCCGGATGGATGAAACTAGATCCGAGGTCTTCAAAAATCGTTCAATCTTCACTCGGAGTACAAGTCAATCCATGTGAAAAATGTTCTGAAGTCGAACATGGAAAGACATCGCCTGATTACCAGCCAATGATGCAAGCTGTTAACAGGCGTGAGAGGAATCACCAATAATGACAATGACCCTCAAGGTACTACAATACAATTCACGTGGTGTGAAAAGGGACTTGGCATCGAACACCACGTAAAATATCTCGGTCGAAGGCCATTGATGTAAACCGGTTGCTGACAGTGAGAAACTTGCCATTGAGGCATGCAAGCTTCAAAGTACTGAAAGGGTTTTTCCTAAGTCAAATTCTTGGATAATGAGCTGATGTAGACAAGAAGCGACCCGTCGCAGGAGGGCCTTAATGAATCCCACATCAACGACACGGAACGAAGAAAATTATTTTGGAGGTGAAAACAAACTGACGATACAGGGTTCAGGGTGGTGGTCATGAAGGAATGAAGCATGAATGTATTGCAGTGGCTGAGACACAGGTGAATTGTTTGAATGACTTCTCTTGAACATATCAGTGACACTGACGATGGATTGGTAGCATTAACCCCAAAGATGGATGGTGTGACGGATCAATGGTGATGACCAGTGAACAGAACAACCCAACATGGCATGGATGCAGAAGGAAAGTGTCATGTTCAAGAGCGGCTTGCTACCAATAAAGTTTCTTCAAGTTTTCTTCCCAATTTTCCCTAGCCATTGTTGACCGGTACCTCTTTCTTTTTGTCAAGCTTGAGGAGGATAACATATGCTTGTTCTATAATCTGCCCTTCGGGCGAACTTGTCGCTATATTTTAGTGAGTCTAGTGACAGTGAAACTCGTTCTCGTCCATTTGAATGAGTTTGTCGCTATTCGGTTTTAACGAGTTTAACGATAAAGATAACTCGGTCTCTTTCAAGTTTAGAGAGTCTAAAAGAAACGGAAAGGAGACTCCAAAGATTCTTTTTCGTTGTATAATCCCTTAAGTCTGAAAAAGCGTAAAGTAATACAAAAGGGATGAATTTTCGATAGTTTTAACGAGCCGAACAAGACACGCGTTCGATATTTTTGTGTAATAATCCCTCAGGTCCAAAAAGATTAAAATCTAGAGGAGGGAGAGCACTTCTGATGCCTTTAACGAGCCGGAGAGGCCAATCGCTCGGCAATGTTTTCATATTTTACAAGTCAGTTGAAAAGAGCTTAAAGGAGACTTGTTTTCGAGGAACGAGTGATGGTTTTAGGTAGCAGCTGATTCCAAGTAAGATTTGGAATTTTCCAATCACCACACTGTCACAAGGATGGCTAACAGAATCACTCTTCGCAGATGTTCCTCGAAGGGGTAAGCAATCATATGGGGGTGAATGATCAGCTAAAAACAGAGTGGAGGTGATGGCGAGAACATGACCAAGGCTCAAAAGCTGGCGATAAGGCATTCACAATGATTATTTACCGGTTCATTTTTCAATGAGCTTAAATGTTGGGGAAAACATTTTCTCATGACTTATGTTTATTTTTTAACGAGCTTGAACTATGCACTAAAACTGCTCATGGAGAGTTTATTTTTTAACGAGCTTGAACTCTGCAACAACATTGCTCGCCATGATGGTCATTGAGTTTTTTTATTTACCCTTAGCATTTCGTTCTTTCAAATATTGTACTACCTGTTCATTTTCTTCATCAAACTGATTAGAAATGAAAACATACGCTTGATAAATGAGTTAAAAACACTAATATTTTACTTGAATTATGTGCATAGTAAATTAAAAGTGATTTTTACCTCTCATTTTACCATTTTATTTGAATTTTGTTTGTTGGAGCTCTGGAGGTGATTTTCCCCCGTAATTTTCACCAGCGGATTCCGGGAGATTCTGTGGATGATTCTCGACGCTGTTCAGACCAGGTAAGAGCCAAACTGGTGCTCTTTCATTACATGCCTTTCATTTTGGATTTTGAGCTTATTTCCTTGTCTTCCTGAGCCCGTGGGGTTTGAAGAATTCGCCCTAGGACCATCGCACCCTTCCTTAGTTGAAAGGTGCGATGCATACTGATCTCTCCACTGACTAGTCAGTATGCATCGCTCCTAGTACACTTGCTAGGGTGCGATGGACGCAGGGAAGAAATTTTTTTGCACAGTTTCCTCATGAATTCTTTCCTGTTTTTTATCAACTGAAGATCCTGACTCTTCCCTTGTTTGTTTTTCAGAGATTCATCGGAGCAAAATGGTTGTTACATGGCAAGAATGTGAGCATGAAGAAGAGGATTTTGTTGCTTTACATGATCTGAGCACAATAGCTGCATTACGAAACTATGGCCTACTGAAGTTTTTCCGTATCTCTAGCATGAGGCAACAAATCGGTTTGTTGCAATATTTCCTCAATTCCTGGGATCCTATCAACCAGGTATTCCAGATAAGGGGAAAATTGATCCCCTTGACAGTGGTGGACATCTATTTTCTGACCGGTTTATCGAGGAATGGTGCCCCTCTCTCATTATCAGGCTCTGCCTGTGGGGGTGAGTCTGTGAGGGAGTACATTCGCTGACATTGCAGAGACGGATCTCAGCCTAGTACGGAAGGCAAGATCAATATCCAAGATGTCACTGACTGGCCCTTGCGGACCATTCTGTTTACTTTTGCTAGACCGGCTGGTAGTTTTTCTCTTCACATAGCCAATAGATCTTATACGCAGTATGGTTTGGAATGCCTTGAACCGAAGGTGTTCAATTGGTGTGATGTAGTACTTTCTGTGATGAAAAAACAATTGTTCAAGGTGAAGAGAGGCAGATCCAAGAACTTTGGTTATGGTTCTATTTTGATTGCTTTCGCCTTGGAGAGAATCCCACTGATGCAGCCGCAGTACATTTCACTTGGCCTACCTCCACCGACCGAACCACAGATGCAGAGATGGGTCGATCTCATGTCTCTGCATGCTGCTCAGCCCCAGATTTCTTTTTCTGAGACCTTCTTCGAGTGGTTTGACCGTCAGGAGATGGTTTATACTAGGTTCCCATATGCTGGTATGGATTTCCGAGGTGATCTGGATTTGGTGCTGCTGGTTGGTGAGCAGTGGGGTGCCATGGGTAATTATCTGACCATATCTCTGTTCATTGCTCTTTATAATGTTCTTATATTCTTATGATCAAGACTAATCAAAACTCATGTTCTCATGTAGATGTGGGACCAGTTCGACTGGCAGTACACCACAGAGACCTAGCGGTCTCTCCAGCAGGAGAGGCTGTTGGGAGGGCCATCCTTCGCAACCTTGATGTGGTTGAGACTCTTTCGACACTAAAGGACTAGATCAAGGGCCTTAACCTTGGTATCTCGAATGTGAGGTCCGATGAGCTACCTTTGTGGTTGCAGCGACATACCACTAGAGTGCCGAGTCGATGGACTAGGCTCTTACGCATGATTACACAGGCGGTGACTTGTTATCGCCAGCATCATTAGACTAGGGTGCCCCCTAGAATTTTGAGTTTTGGGTCATTTGACCAATTTTGTCTTGATTACAGAACATTATGTACATACTATAAACAGTTATGAAATATATTTTTGATTTTCGGAGCTTTATTTTGTTAAGTTACATAATCCTGCTGCATATATTGATGTGATGCTTCTTTTTATAAATGTCGCAAATGTATATCTAACACATAATTTTCCAATGAGTCGATTAATGTGTTTAAACTTCTGGAGATATGTTGATATTGGATGAAATTGAACTGTCTTTCCAAAATTTTGACCCTTAGGAACATGCGATAGATAGCTGGATTTCGTACAGCATAGATGTCGACGAGTTGTAGAATGATGAGCTGTGAGTCTAGCCTAACGACAAGTCGGCATATGCCATGTGTGATGGCATCAGAAAGGAGTTCTATCAATGCACTGTACTCAGCAATATTGTTTGTAGACCTACCAATACAGACTCCTATGAAACTTACTAACTCACCGCTGGGATTGAAAATGGCCCATGCCGCAGAAGACATGTTCTGCAAACTACGACTTGCTCCATCGGCATATCCAACGAATGATTCCAGTAGGTTCAAAATCTGCAACAAATGCAAAAAGGTGGATTATTTAACCAAATTAAATGCTCTTGGTGAAAACAAAAATGTAACAAAAGCATGAGGATTACTATGCGAAATCAAGCATAGTAACGCTTGAGGTACAACACATTGCAAGGTTGCGCCAGTGGAATCCCATCATAGTCCATCAACTCGTAGGCTCCTTTTACTAATACTCGTTTAACAATATAGGGACCCATCCATAACGATTTGGATTTGCCTGCTCCCAATTTATCGGGTTCCTGGTCATAAAGTAAAACCAGGTCACCCTCTGAGAAGACATAAGCTTTGACATTCTTGTCGAACTATGCTTTGACTCACTTATTATGAGCCTCGTTAGCCGAAGCTGCATCACGATGGGTTTCATCCAAATGGATTAGTTCCAAGAAACGAGCCTCTTCTTCTGAGGTTCTGGGGAGAAGGTCGACTGTGAGTTTGATGGACGAGATTTCACATTGAACCGATAAGATTGCTTCCAGACCGTACACCAATTGAAAAGGTGTGAATCCGGTTGCATTTCTTACCGATGTCCGGTATGCCCACAAGGCCGAGTATAGGATTAGGTGCCAATCCCGTTTGTGGACTTTGATCATCCTTTGCATCATGTGCTTTAGGACTTCGTTGATCGCTTCAACTTGTCCGTTAGCTTGCAGATAGTATGGAGTAGATCTGGCGTGGGACAGTCCTAATTTGCCAACCAACTCAACCATCATGTGATTGCAAAAATGCGATCCATGATCTGTGACTATGGCCTATGGAATGTCGAATCTGGAGATTACGTGATTGAAAAAAAAAGGGCAGTCGTTTCGTCATTGTTGTTTAATGTAGGCATTGCCTCGGCCCATTTGGTAAAATAGTCCACTGCGACTATTATATACCCATGCCCCCCGGTTGAGGTGGGGTTACATGTCATGAAACCTATGCCCCATTTGGCGAATGGCTGAACAACTACTACTGGTTGCAGCGGTGTGGGTGGTCTTCTGGTTTTGCTATCAAAAATTGCGCAAGCATGACAACTTCTAACTGTGATTATGCAATCTTTGAAAATTGTTGGCCAGAAGTATCTTGCTTGTAAAATTTTGCGCTGTAGAATAACCAGATTGATGCCCCCCACACGATCTTGAATGGCAGTCATTCAGGACTTTTTCGGCCTCCTCAAGGGTGAGGCACCGCCGCACAACTGTGTCAATACCACAATGGTAAAGAGTATCACCGACGATCACGTAGTCTTTTGCTTGGTATCGAATACATCATTGTTCAGAGCGTGAGGTATTAGACCTGTATGTTTGTGTCTGGAGATAAATGATTATATCTCCATACCACAAATCGCTTGAAGATATCAGAAACAGATTTTCATTCATGATTTCTTCTTCGGATGTTGCATCGTTGGACAATGATGGGAGACCGCATAGTAGCTCCGCCAATACCAGGGCTTTCTTTGATTTGGATTTTTCGAATTCCAAGTCAAAATCTTGTAGAATTGCTATCCCTTTTGAATATTTTCCCCCCAGTAATTGTCGCGACAATATGTAAGTCATGGGTTTGTAATCTGATAAAATGGTAGTTTTCCTGAAGAGGATGTAGTGTCGAAATATCTGTATTGCTTGAACAGCCACGAGAGCGAGCTTTTCAACGTAGGAGTATTTCATTTCCATATCATTTAAGTTTCGGCTTAAGTAATATATAGGATGTTCAATTCCATTGTCTTCTTGAACTAAAACCATTGCTATGGTTGTATCTACTACAGCTAGATACAGGTTAAAGTATTTTTGATAATCAGGAGAATACATTAATGACGCTTGTATTAGAGATTTATTTAAAGCATCAAAGGAGGCTTGCGCGACCTGGTCCCAAATGAAGGGTACTTCCTTTTTCAAAAGATGAGTATAACCTTTAGCTAGTTCGGCGTAATTTGGAATGAACCTCCTGAGGAAATTTTCTTTCCCTTAGAGTTTCTGAATCTGAAGCAGGCTTGAAGGTGGAGGCAAATCAACGATTTCCTGAACCTTGCAAGGGTTGATACAAATCCCATCCTTTGAGACAACGAAGCCAGATAAATGACCAGAACTGACACAAAACACGCATTTGTGTGGATTGAGTCTTATCTTGTAGTGTCGGCAACGTAGAAATATTTCTCTCAAATGGCGCGGATGAGCGGTCCGCTTTCGGGAATGCGCTGGGAGATCATCGAGGTAAGGTTGAACGATGTTTTTGATGTCATGGAAAGCATAGTTCATTTCTCTCTGAAAAGTTTCCCCTGCGTTCTTCAAACCAAAGGGTAGCTTGCAATATGTGAATGTGCCCCACAGACAAATGAATGCAGTCTTTGACTGGTCCTGTGGGCGAATATTTACTTGATTATACTCGGAAAATCCATCCATAAATGAAAATATTTCACATCCGGCGCATTCATCAATTATCTGGTCGATAAAGGGTGTAGGGTAGTTGTCCTTTGGACAAGCTTGATTTACATCCCTGTCATCGACACACACTCTAATCGTTCCTTTTTTTTTCATCACAGGAACAATATTCGATACCCAATCGGTTAGAGGAACGGGGTAAATGAAACCAACATGGAGAAGTTTCTCAACTTCCCCCTTGATGGCGATGGCTTTCTTGGGGTCTGTTATCACTCAGGTTGTTCCCTGCTTCCTAAAGGGAATACGGGCGAGGTAACCACTAACCAATATTTTAGTTACAGGTCCTAGCCTACCTGCAACCAGAGAGGGCTCTCTCTTTATGATTTAGCTTTGTTGGTGGGTGATTTTAGGCTAGTTATGGTGTGCTGATTTTGTTTTGAATTTGGTTGGTTGGTGAATTCAAACAGAGCTGAGGTACAAACTACAGAATAGTTTGGGCCATTGGGCAATGGAGTTCAGGGCAGTGTGCTGCTGAAGTATGTTTTTGAAGACAGAGTATTGCTGCAAAGCCATATAGGCATCTGTGGAACAATTTTTTAGGTTAGTTAATGAAGTTATGGAATTAGTGAGTGAAAGGCAATTGAGAATCATCCACTATGCTAACAAGGGGAGAAATGAAAGCATTGCTTAAGAGCAGTTAAGAATTCTTAAACAATATTCACAGTGAGAGAATTAGTTTAGACATGAGCAATTAAGAATTCATATCCATGGCTAATCCAGAGGAAAACATATTTAGAAATAGAGATTGAGCATAGGGTGTATTCAAACAAATCCTAAGCTATTCTTTTTCTCTATTTACTATGATCATGAACATATATAAATTATTGCATACACAGAAAGACAAGAACACGGTTCAGAATAACTTATTGTTCCAGCAAATGACACAGGAATTCTGCAACATAACACAGTCATTCATTTCCACCTTCAGACAGTCTAGGAACCAGGAACCCCACCAGCAATTTGTATTAGCAAAAGGTCTCAGATATACAACACAACTGTTCTGAAAGAGTTTCACTACAACCGACCCTCAATACGTTCTCTGAGGGGATATATATACAAAAATAGGATACAAAATATCTCAATAGTAAGTTATTGTGCAATAAATTGCACCACCAACTCTCTTACAAAAAGTAAATGAAAGAAATAACTATAGCGATTAATGTTGAGATGGCAGCTATCTTTCTGTCAGACAACTTTTGACTTTTTGGATCAGCAAAGTTGGTCGTATCTGTGTCTTTAAATTTGCGTTAACTGAGCCTGTTGTCTGAGTGCTTTGATGAGTCACTGTATGGATGCTTCGTGTGATATCTGCGTTCTTTATCATCTGCTGACCTGTACTGTGAATGAGATCTGAATTTTCACAAAAAAGAAATAATATAGTGGAATCACCTGGGCAGAACTTCTAGCATTGCCTGCCACCAATCAGCTGGAGGTAGTGGATGTCTCCTTATTTTTACAAGTGTTTCATCTGCTTCAGTATATCTGTAAAAATTTGGAGGCACTTCAAACAGATGATTTATCTCATGCTCAATAAAAAATAAATTTTCTAAATTGTCATACAGAGACTTCCCAGAGGGAGGCCCTGCTTCTTCTATGGAGCTAGTGGATGTTGTGATCTGATTCTCAACATAATTGTTGATCCTTGTGATATATTGATCATATGACAGCAGTTGTAATGTGCCAGTCACTAGGCTTGGCAGTCCTTTATCCTGCAATACTGTCATCTTTTCCATGAATTCATCTATTTCTGCCTTCATATCCTAACATTTCCTTTCTAGCATTTGGGTAATATTCCTTAAAATAAACACTTTTTTGGCTGTCAGGATAGTGTCTGTTCTGCTATTTATTTCTAGTGCTGCCAATTCCTCCCTAGTGTGAGTATTGAGGAAATGTATCATTTTATTGGCCTTCTCAGGCATGATTCCTAGCGTTGTTCTGTCCTTTTGTTTTTCAACATGAGCTATGCCTATTAGTTCAATTTGCTCATGTATTGCCTGGATTGACCTCCATTGGTCATGGATTGATTGGCCAATTTTGGCACGGCCAAATAGTCTTGATTTCTGCCAGAGACTTGCCTAGGAGCACTTCGTTTTCCAAAGCTTTCACTTTGGCCTCCAAGGCCTTTATCTCTCTCTGCTTCTCTACCACTGTCATTTTGGACTTGCCATAGCTGGCCTCTAGCTTGGCCAGTCTATCTTTGGCTTCATTGATTTCTGTCACCTCAACCTCAAGTTCCTTGACAGCTTTCATCAAGTCCTCCATGCTCATGCTAGATTCTACTGCTGCTGTTGTTGTTGTTGTTGCTTTTGTTGCTGATGTGGCTGTGGTTGGTGCTGGAATGGTAGGAGGGGATGTTGCTACTTGTGTAGGAGGGGCAGGGCCAAGAGTTGTAGAAGTTTGAGGGGGCTGGGAGGTAGACTCCCCTTGCTTGTCCTGCAATGCCTTTTCCAATTCTGCTTCCATTTGCAATATCCTTTGATTCATCATCAGAATCAGATCCATGGCCTCATCAACTTGCTTCTCTTGTGCAAGTTCTGTTGTTTGAGGGTGAATGGTTGGAGGCAATTTTGCCTGCTTTCTCAGTGCAGCAATGTCATCCTCCTTTTTCTTCATAAGGGCCTTAATACCCTTTGGATCTTTAGGATCATGTCCTAGATCAATGATTATGTCTTCGAAAATTTTTATTCTGTTGTCTTTAGCAGTGGAAGACATCCTTTCCAAATCAAGCTATGTATTTGTATTCCTTAGTGATTCTTTTAACTGATGGGCCAGCATGGCCCTGTCTGCAAGAGTGGCATACACCATTTCCCCTGTCTGTTTGTGCAGTTCTATCTGATCCATGGGGTGTATGTCCTTGGAGAGGACCTCTAGACTTTTTTTGGTGTAGTCTGCAGATGATCTAGGCTTTGGGATTTTAGGCTTAAGATGAGTAAAAATCATCTTATGCTCCTTGATGTCATATGCTGCTATCAATATCTACTGCTTGGAGGGTGTGGTCTTCAAGAATTGATCATATAGTTGAACTCTTAAGAGTTCATTTTGGGCCTTGATTTCCATGAATGACCCTTTTACTCCAGCTGGTTGCTTGCCATGCTGCCTTGAGGAGGACACCTTTGTACTTTGTTGCATGGCATGTTCCTGCTGAAATGAACTAGTGGTAGTCTGTTGGCTGGTTTCTCTTTCTCTACTTTGTCTTTCTGGTCTTTCCCCACTGATGTCTTCTTCCTCAGTTTGAGGGTCAATTCTTGGCCTCTTGGCCTCCGGTTGCTGTGTTCACCCACTTGGAGGTGTGGCCTCCTCTCTATCTCATTTTTTTCCTCTCTCTTCATTGAGAGGTGTTTGCAAAACTGGGATTTGGGGTGCTTCAGCTTGCTGTAAAGGGGCTTGCCCTTGACTTTGGTCTTTTGAAGAGCTGGGCTGCACTACCTCTGTCTCCTGCTGAACATCCATCACTTCTTTTCCTTTTGTTGTGGTTGTTGTTGTTGTAGATGCCTGCTGGGTGGTCTGTGCAGCTGCAGCAGTGGATGTGCCTTCTCCGACTTGGACCGGTTGCTTGAATATGACCTGCTGACAAGAATCCAAGTCAAGAGTTTTCTCTAAATCTTTCACAGTCTGCTCCATTGTCTCCTCCTTAGTAAATTATTCTACTAATGTACCAGGCACCCACTCATCTTGGTTAGCAAAGTGTTCAATTTGTGGATATGGACAATGATTATAGGCTAGCAGCCTATACTTGACTCTTCTGGCACTGATAAAGCCTTCAGCATCATAAGGGACCCACCAGAATCTCCTTTTAAGTTTAAGCTATTGCCCCAATATTTGATCAGCTTCTTGCCAACCATCTTTCTTGTTCATGATGAAGGGGCCCAGGTGGTCTCTAAATTTGAAATTGGCTTTCTTCTTGGGACTATGGAAGTGTGTAAGGTCAGAATTGATAAGTTGCCTATAGTATTCCAAGGCAAACAACCTCATAGGCACATATCTTGGGAGCCTGTAAGGACAGAGCTCACAACCATAGATCCTGATGACTGTGTGATTTTGGTATAAATACCAGTCACCTATTTTGTAATTCCTAGACAGCTATAAGATTTTCTGCATATCTTTGGGCAATCTGGCAGGAGGAGTCCTTTTCAAGAGGCATGTGACTGGATAAACAAATTGGTCAATGAATTCACAGTAGGAATAGGGAGAGTTCTGGACTTGGTGGAAGACTGAAGACCAGAAGATGACAGACCTCCTCTCACCCTGTGAATCTAGCTTCTTGATGGGGCACTGGAAGCAATCTGTCTGGTAATACATGAAGAGGTGATAGATGTATGATGAATATTTGAATATTGCTTCCCTGTCCAGCCTCACCAGTTGGTCATGTATCTTGTTGGCAATAAACTTGATATAATTGTATTTTATAGCAGGGGGCTTCATAAGGCTATATGCAGATATCAAGACCAACACAGTTTCATCAAAATGTTCAATTGTGGAGAACCCCAACATGGAGGATATCATGTCCACCAGCAGCTTGCCTACCTCATTGAAATTTGCATATGGGAAAGGAGGTGGCCCAGAAGGTTGGTAGTCTGCCCTCATGAAAGTTTTGGCAACTGCAGCAATCTCAATGTTAGAAAGCTTGGAGCCCTCATCCAGTAAATACTTTATGGAAAAAGGGTAGAGCAACTGGGTTTGCTTGTAATTTAGCATCTGATTGATGGAATGAGGGGTTATGTAAAAGAGGATGCTCCCAGATGCAGACTTAACAACTCTGAGTTTCTGGTCATAATTTTCTGCACAGAGGTGAATGACTTCAAGAAAGACATTTAAAGATGGCAAGAAATAGATAGGCAGATTTGACTCCCAGATGCCATACATGTCATAGTTGTCCAAGTGACTGTTCCTCAGCTGGCAGAAGGTCTGCAGGTGGTTCCTCTTTGCGACAAAGTATGCAATAAGGAAATCACTATCCAAAAGAGGCATAGCTTCAAGCTCCTTACTGGGTGGATGAACAGGAGCGACATCTAGAGTAGATCGGGTGGCCATGTTTGAACTTTACTGGATAATTAGTTGAGCTTAGAATTAGTGCAGAGGCTAAGGACTTCCCTCTGAATTGTGTTTGAAAGTGAGCAGCTCTGAGAGTATTAGGAGATTTTTTACAGGTTTGATGAACTGTGGGGCACTCTGTTGGAAGAGACCAGAGTGTTTTTGAGCTAATTAGCTGGTTTTTCCAAAGGGAATTCTGATAATAGGGATCAGTGAGTAGTTATATGGGCTTTAGCCGGTAACTCGGCTTCTTAACTTGCTTTTTAATGGTGAATTTCGCAGAAGGGCACTGGTTTTTTGCAGAGCTTCGTGGTGTAGGGACTTTACCAAGTTTTGGGTATTTTTAGCGGATAATTTGACTGTAAGGAGCTTTGCAGAGGTTTTTTACACGAATTTTAGGAGAAAAATGGCACAAACGTGGGTGAAATAGGTCGACTGTGGCAAATACCTGGATTTTTCAGTGCAGGGGGTGTCCAGCTGGAGTAATGGTAGGCAATTTGAGTCGATTTTGAGGGCGCCAGTAGCTTGGGCGAGCAAATTCTTGATTTTGGCCGCAAATGACGTCTTCCGCATGCACAACGCTCCAAGAACGACAAGTGAAAATGACACAAAATGGTCATTTCCCGAATTTTTATGAAAATTTGGCCATTTGGCGCTTTTTCGGCGATGATGTCAGCATGACATCATCGGTGGGTCCAGGTATGACAGGGTGACATGGCGGCTGACGTGGGTGGCCAGGTGGCGGTGACATGGTGGCAAGGCATGCGGGCGGATGGACGACGTGGAGGCGATGTGGAGCAGCGGTGGCGGACGAAGGCGCTGACGTCATGCTCACGTGGGTATGACATCAGCGGGAGGGGGTAAGTGGTTTCCCCGGAGCACCCCTGGGCGGTAAGTGGTAAGAGGGGGGGGGGCTCCGAACAACCCGGGCAGTTGACGAGTGGCGGGGGTACGGCGGTGAAACCGCCAATCCCCCAGACGCTAAACCTCTGCTCGTTTGCTGATGAGATCGCCCGCCCACCGTTAGATCTGTGGGGCCGGCGATCGAACGGCTGGCGGCGTACATGATGTGAGAACGGCTTATGGCCGTGGGGACCCGCCGATTAAAATAATCGATTAAATATATTGCGTGCGGGGTGGGTTTTCATTTTTGGTTTTGGGTTAGTTTATAAAATTTTTAATTTAAAAAACATTACAAACAATAACTTTTAGCGCAGAAGGGGGGTAAGAAGGGTTAATGAGGGCGGGGTTTATGGTTTTTTTATTTTTAACCAAAGTTTTTTAATAAAAACCCATAGTTTAGGGTGGTAGAGGGTTAATATTAACCACTGATGGATTAATATTCCCCAAGAGATGGCTGTATAGCTATAGTGCTAGGGCGGAGGGTATTTACATAGACTTTTTGGGATTTTCACATAGATTTTTGTAAAATTATGGAAGGGAATGCTTAGGGAGCTAGATAATACATTAGTTGTTAATACGACATTGTGAGGTGAGTGTGTATGGGAAAATGCTAAGTTTTAAGAAGAAAAACATAGGAATGGAAGATGAGGGAATTGAGACTAAAGATTTTTACACAAAAAATGTGGCTTCTTTCCCTTGACTGAACTTCATAGTTTGACCTGGTACTTTGTCATGGAATGAAGTGGAACAGGACACTCGAGCAGATCCCAAGGTCCTTAGGGGATGTTAATAAATGATGTTTGGTAAAAAAGGGGGAAATTAGACATGCTTCCATCGTTATGTCCTCAAACCTGTGCCATGGTGGCAAGACCCTGAATGGAATGAGTCTTGCTCGTGATAAGCCAACTGGTGATGGCCCTTCACTTCTGCAACCTTACACTACTTACCCAACCTGGTAATCCTAACATTTTTTCTTCACTTGAAGTGGGTGCACTTGAATTAGCAGACCCCGATTGTTCTCTTTTTCTTTTGACTGCCCTCCTATCTAAATCTACCCTTATTTCTTCCAAGGACCTAGATTAAGCAGTTGGGATCCTTCATTTCTCTACCTAGCTAGTCATCTGGCAAGCTTGAGCTGTTTGGACAGGAAACATTCTCTATTCTGAAACAAACAATTTAAACATGGCATGGTCCAGATTAGACTGTTGGGCCATCCATCAAGTATGATTAGCATGAGTATTTGTAGATTGTGTTACTCCCACAAGATAGTAGTGGCATTTTGACTGGCCACTTTCCTGGTCTCTAGTTTGGGGTTCATTTTCACTATTCTTTTGACCATTTTATTCTCTTTCCCTTTGATTATTCTTTTAAGGCATACCCTCTTTTCATTTTTTAATTTTCCTAATATGTACACAAAATATGGAACCTTTGCAGCCTGCAATGATGAACATATTTAGCCCTTTCACTGTCAATCATGAAAGATGAAACCTATTGGTATAGGAACATAACAGGGTGCACCTACCTTAGTCGTTGTCGTACTGGTTTGACATCTGGATACATCTTAATTTCATGTTCAACTATGCTCGATTCGATACCTAGCATTTCATCGTATGACCAAGCAAAGACATCTCTAAACTCGCGAAAGAGAGTGCTATATATTTCCAGTTTGGAAGAAGAACAATATTTGCCAACATGAATTTTATCTACAACATTTGTTTTGGTCGAGATATTTATGGCAATAGTCTCTTTGATATTGGATAGGTTTCTCTCAGAATCCACCATGTTTACAATATTCGTCAGAAAGTTAAATACTGAAGGATGGTGTAGGTCACTGGGATTATCTTCTTTGCAAGTCAGAATATGGGAACGATGGTGGTAATCTTCCCATGGTGCCTCATCAATCATCATCGATTGAATGATTCCTTCATCTGTAGAGTGTACTTACGACCAAGGATCTGAAGGGGTGCCATATTCCTTAGACCTATCTATCCAAACACTTGAGGAGCATTGACGCGGGTTTGCCTCCCATGTTGAAAAAATTGATTGCTATAATATTTCCAGCGGGGTTAGAGGCAAAACTTGCGAATGATCCATTTTTATGTCGTTTTTCGACATCTTTTGAATGGAAGATATCATATTGCAGGTTCCTACATTAGCCACTTCTGCAAAATTCATAGGAGGCGGTAGGGTAAAAGTTCCCATTAACGTAGGGTCTTTTAGTAAGCCTACTCCGATATTATGAAGAATGTTAGGGCTTCCATGGATCATCAGAATGCTTCCCGTAACTTGCAAACTGTTGGGGAGAAAAGTTTGTTGGTCGATGATTGTAATTCCTCCTTGGGAAGGAAATGCAATTTTCCTAAAGTAGGTCGACACAACAGTTGCCATGGCATATATCCAAGGTCTTCCCAGTAGGATGTTGTAGTCAAGATTCCTGTCGATGAATTCAACATTGATTTCTACTGTTTTTCCCCCCAGTTTGATTTGCATGTTACTTGGTATCCCATACGGGGTGTATGTGCATCCATCAAATGCTTTCAATGTTGTTGATGATCGCGACAAGGACGAAGACCCTAGAGTTTTCCAGCAACTCATCAACATGATACATGTGGATGCCCCCTCATCAATAATTGTTCTGTGAACAGTTTTGTTGAGGGCTTTCACTTGAATGAGGAAAGCTAGTTGAGCTGGTAACTGAGGGTCATATCCTTTATGATCAAAAATACAAGATTGGTATCCGTTGGGTCAATCCCACCTATTACTGATAATAAAGCCTGCTTTTGGGAGGGGCAATTTTATAGTACTTCAAGAGTCGAAATCGCGGATGGCAATTGAGCTAAATCCTCCACTATATTATAGTGTTGTGCTGCTCGGGCATGAGGACTAAACATCGATTTGTGTACTACTCCCTTTGGCGGTTTTATTGTTAATACAGGAATGATGGGTGGCACGACTTCTGTTGAAGTCATTGTTGAACTACTAGGTTGATCGTTATCCTTGTTGTTTAACAACTGTGGATTCCCATAATCTTTACTCCTTGTTGTTATTAAAGCATCATTCAGTTGCTTCGAGACTGACAACATTAGCACTTGGGATGGTGAAGAATTTTCTCTAGCAACAATATTTGTTCCTGGGTTTGGAAACGGATCAATCAGTACAGCCGAGGTTTTTGAACTTTTGAAGAATTTTCTAAGTTCTTCTTTATATGGAAACTCTCAGGTCTAGTGATCCTCATCACATATACTGCATGGATTTTTTGGTTTCCCATTCCCAGAACGGTTCGCAGAAGATTTTCTACGAGACGAGTCTCCCTGGTTTTTCTTCTTCCCTTGTTTTTTCTTCTTGCCTCCTGGCTGCTTGGTTTCTTTGCCTTTGTCTGTTGACACGGCATTTACTTCTGACACTAGAAGTTACTCATTTGCATCTTAACTCAAAACCATGCGGGCCTTTTTCGATGTGGCCTTTGCGGTTTTAGTGCTTGTTGTACCTATCACACCATCACCGGCATGAGAGTCTTTGTTTGATTTAGGAGGCAGATGAACGAAGAATTCTGGTCTAGGAGAATCAGGGATTTTATCGTAGAGCATGCCAGACTGAGTATAGATCAAGTCTAGATATTGTGCACGAGCAATAACTTTCTCTTTAGTGACAACTCCCCCCTTTGCTACATCTTCTGTAATAGTGGGTAACAGTGACTTAATAAACCATTTAGCTAATAGCTGATTAGGAACATATGTTTTTACCATTCTACGACGACGCCGCCACTCATGAATATGATCAGATATGTGAGTGGCTGTCATTTCTTTGAAATTGGTAAGTAGCTCAGTTCTTGTTTCGAACCTGATAGGTAACTGAAAATGGGTTAAAAAGGTTGTGGCTAGGGTACTAAAGTTATCAAACGAAGATCTAGGCAGTTCAATATACCACTTTGTTGTCGGACGAGTTAATGTGCACCAAAAGAGGCGAAGCCGAATTGAATCATCATTAAGAGTGTTCAATGAACACCATAGATGAAAGGTCATCACATGATTCGATGGATCTTCATCTGGATTTCCATTAAATTTAGGAATATCCAATGGAAGTTTATGTGGAATCGCCAGCCACCAATGGGCGTAGGCAATTGGATTGTTCGTTAGTCGACTTAGATCTGGTAACTCTAGAGTTGCCACGAAGGGCAACTGTTGATTCAGGCTTGGTTGAGCATACCCAGGATAAGACGGAATTGTTTGAGCAGTCAGTCTTTGCATACCAACATAATTCATTTGATGTTCGTAACTTTGGTAAGGTCGATGGGCATAACCATTGTGATATGGTTGATACGGTTGCCCCTTACTTGAAAAGACTTGTTGCTCATATCCTTGGTAAGCCTGTTGGAATTGCAGTTGTTGGTATTGCACCAGCCATGGTTGTGAAGCCATGGACTGTTGTCCAGTACTGACTGTTTGACCAAGTTGGGGATTTTTGTTCCCCGCTTGAACCTGTGCCATTCAACTAGTTAGTGACTGTGGTTGTGTCGGAGGTACAAGAGATTTTTGTATTGCAACCTGCGAAACTTGAGGTTGACATACAATTCGTGACGTTTGTACTTGCGATATTGCCACAATAGCCGGTGTAGTGGGGATGTTTTTCATAGGTGAACTTTGTTGTATTGAGCATACAACCCTTGGTTGTTGAGTCAGGATTGGTACCCAACTGCTAGTTGTGATTCCAGCATAACCCAAATTTTGTTGCAAACTCACGCATGGTTGTCCTTCCGAGGAAGACAATGAAAGGGTATACGGCCCTCCATACGACGGTAATCCAGTGCTCAAAGGAATAATTTTCCTTTGGGGACCAGCTTACCCAAATTGACCTTGTGACAGATCAATTTGTCTAGACTCACGTAAGAGATTCTAGATATAATTCCGGAGGAACAAACGGGAACATTCCATACTGTCGAAATAGTCCCAGGATGGACTCCATCCAGTGAATGAAAGCTGGTTGGGACAGATGGCACGCCCGCGAACAATATCAGAATAGCAGAAGGAGCTTCTGCTGTTGCTGTGTCGGGTGATATAGTCCTCGATGTTGACGGTTGTTTAGACATATTAAGTCTATCCAAAAGATTCCTCAGCGTTTCTTTAGGAACTTCTGAGGGTGGGTGAATATTTTCTGATGACGAAGGATACAGGGCAATCCCAGCTCCAAGTTGCATTGGAGTGCTAGACGGAGGATCTTCCACAATCTCTTCTATGGCAATCAATCTAGGAGGAAGAGGAAGACTGTCAAGTCCGTAAAATATTTCTGGTGCCGAAGAAGATGTAAGTTCTACAGCAGTAGAAGGCTGGGGAGTAACACCTTCCAAATCGGCTGTAGACGGAGTCGGTTCAGGAACAAAAGTGTTAACCGTCACACTAGGATCAGCTGTAATGTCCTTTTGCTGTTGTAGAATTACTTCTGTAGAGGCAGGGATTGAAGAAATGTTCATGGTAACCAGAGTCTCTGAGGATGTTGGAGTGCTTGCTCCAACCAACCTAGGGGACTTCGACCTGGTTAAATGAGTTCGCTTTGTCTGGAATGGTTTCGCTTCCGGAGTCAACGACGGTTGACTTGTAAGTCTCCGCGAACAACGGGGTTTTGATTGACTTTCATCCATGATTGCGGATTACTTGATCAACTCAAAATAAAAAGGGAAAAATGTTTTTCAAGTTAAATGAATTTTAGATGCTTTGACACAACTTGCTTTTTAAATTTTAAAGAATCGAGAAAAACAAAATATGACTCTAGTCGCCTTCGATTTTTATTGAGCTTGAGGTGACAAGTGCTTAGAGGACCTTTCCCTTTAAGGAGTCTGAAAAGGAGAAAAATGGACTTCAATGGAGATCTAGGGAGAGAGGATTACCAAACCAATCTCAAAACTACAAAATAATTTTTACGGTACGACAGTCAATCTTCCCAAATGCTGTGTTCGGTGCATTGCGATCGATAGGGCGGCATTCACGGCTTCCTAAGGATAAAGGATGCATCCTATTGTAGTCTCCCAATATATACTCGTCGGTACGTGGGAGAACAAGTCCGTACTGGCATTTGTCATCTCAGAGTGGAGAAATCACCCAACCAACATTGAAAACAATAGTTACCAGTTTTTACGACGTTGTAATACGTCTCTAGCCTAGACCTCTAGATGTTGTGCGTTAAGTTCCAAAGCATTGTTAGATTCATTGAATTTATTTTAAGTTGATCTTGCTTAACATTTTTCCTTTCAGGTTCACCACGTGATGTATATATAATTCCTAAAATGTTGTCTAAGATGATAAAAAAATGTTTGATCTTCTTTCAGTAATGAAAATCATAGCTACTAAAGGGAAGAAAGTCAAGAATCTTTTCTTCACAGAGCACAGAGAACACGCTAAATGCACGGTCCTAAATCAAGCCAAGCAATCAAAATGCAAATGCACATGCATGTATTCATTTTCAGCTTTCTTAATTTGTGAATGACATTAAGAAAGATATGTGCAAAACTGAATTACTTTTAAAGCGAAAGTCCTCAACAAAAGTCTTTTTCAAAACGAAGTGAAAGCAAGAGAGACACTTTGCGATTTTGAAATGGAAACTGCTTTTCGACACTTTAAAACCACTAATTCAAATCCTATGCAATAGTAGCTGTATAATTGACTATAAAAAACAAAGGGATTGCTTTCTAAAACTGAAAACGACATCTATGACACTTTCAGATCTAGAGACGACAGTTCGACTTTGTTACTTTTTTCAAAAGAGAACTAAAAACGATGCACAATACATAAAAACATTTATAGTTCTTTGCACAAAGGAGGTGGAATAATGCAAGAGAAGGGGGTTTTCACAGAAGTACACTGACTACAGACAGCAAAACTCTTTTATAAGACTGAAAACAATGAGAAAAATCCACAGTCGGAGGGTAAAGTTAACCGTCCCTGACCATCACACCTATTACACAGTGAACTCAGTATGCAGCGCACCTACTGCACTTGGGAAGTGCGGTGCATACAGATTGCCATGAAGGCAGGGTGCGATGGTTGCAGTGCGAGACTTTGAACGAGATTTCACTCATAGTTTGCAATCTAGCTCAGGTGTTTAGGCCGAATAAGTAAAGACCAGTGTATGTAAAGCAAAGCGGTGATCTAAGAGGTTACTAGAGCCACCACTTAGGGCAATTAGATTGCTTGCAGATCTATTGTTTAATTCATAAAAAAAACATGGAGATAGATTGAAGCAGCATTGATCTACTTTGCTTTTGTATAACAAATGCAGTTCGAAGGCTAGCTGGCTTGACTTCAGGCTCCGTCTGTAAGTTTATAAAAGAAACAAGAATAAATAGGCTAAAAAGTAATCTAGTCGCTCCCCAGCGGAGTCACCATTTTGTTATCCGGGAATAGTGTCCACTCGGACGCTGCTATTCTCACTAGGATGGGTGGCTATCTTATAAACAAACAATAAAAGTCTACTATTGTTTCCTTTTATGAAAATAGACGAGAGGAGAACCAAGAGGGCCAACCTGAGTCTTGCGCTTGACTTCCTCTCCTTCTTGATAGAGTTTCGCTGCTTCTTCTTTGTCTGCCCAGCTTCAAAAGAACTTGTGGAATCATAGAAACATACTATGATGCAAGAAACAAGGATCTAAATTCATAAATAATATAGGATCAGATGTGCATTAACCATATACATGCATATATAAAAAACTACACACGAATATGGAAGGAAACAAGAATAGCTTTATTTAGATGAAAAGTAGCAAGAGGATTACAACCATGTGCTCTGACCCAGCATCATCCTCCAGCTAGGAAGCCCTTCTTCACCTCAAGAAAAGCTTGGATCACCGAAAACTGTGAATGTACACTAGAAAACCAACAACACTTCCCTATAAGATACAAAATTCCAACCTCTGGATCTCTGTGATGAGGGATCCATATATAGATGATTACAGAGAGGTGAGTCATCTTCTGGGATCTTGATTAGTGTCTTCTCTCTGATATTTCCTGCTTCCACTTTGAGAATGATGATCTCTTACTCATCCCTGGTCAAAAATAGAGAGGCAAGTGTCAGAGGGGAAGCTTTTGGAAGATTCCATGATCTTCCACCTCGCATTTTTGTCCCTGCCATTTATCCATTCCCAACCATCGCACCCTAGAGAGAAGAAAATCAGTATGAATCGCACCTTGTACACTGGGAAGGTGATATGCATCGCACCCCCTACATTGAGCTTTCAATATGGTCCAGTTTTGACCATTTATGAGCAGTTTGCAGTGGAGAAGTTTTGGGAGATGATGTAATCAGTTGACCTTGTTCGTTTAGGCAGTGAAGCAACACTTTTAGGGACTTAGGAGCCCTCAATTTATGGACATTTATGATTGGCGTTGAAGTGCCTAAAAATGTCTATAACACTTACTCAAGATTTAAAGATTCTAAATGCGATGGAAAAGTCAGGGGAGATGGTGATCAGGTGATTTACTCTCAGAATGGTATTCAGATTTAGATTTATTTTCCATTCACAGTTCGGGGCCCTCCTTCTAGCACCAAATATGTTGAAGCCTCGAAAATTGGGTCTACAGCAAGGAAGATACCCACCCGGTCCAGACCTTGGTTAGCATCTCTTTTTCCGTTTGGTATAGTGGGTCCGACTGGGGATATGAGACCAGTTTCCCAATTTATATGTGTGTGTGTGTTGAGAATTGATATTTCCTTTATAATAATTCCTAAGTAAAATAATTTTATTCTAAATCTAATGTAATCGTATTCTAATGAACAGAAATATCTAATTCTAAACTAACCCAGGATTTAATATTTTAGTTATGCGATCTAAACTGATTTCAAATGGAAATTGATAATAAAGATCATTCAATTACTATGTGAAAAGAATTCAATAAAGATAAACCATTTTGTATAAAAATTTAGATGAAATGATTGTGGAAAACATATCACATAATAAGTTACTCATATGTTAAGCATAAATAATAGCTATCACTGTACAAAATTGGCAAATGATAACTCAAGCATTCAAGAATTCATATATAAATAACTGGACATGAATATCACCTTAACACATAAGCAGTAATAGTTAAGAGATAAAAGTACCATTTATAACTAGTTCTACTCATGAGCTTCAGCAATAATGATCTATCTCTTCTTAATCCAAAATCCACTAACAGTACAAAAGTGCAACATTAGTAGTAGATATTAAACGTAGATATCAATAAATCTTGTTCCATTCATTCATCAAAACCTCCTTGAAGGGTGAAAAAGTGCATGTTTTGAGGACACGTTTTTGAAAAAATTTAGTACCCTTCTCTAAATGCATGAGAAGGGTTTAAATACTACTAGCTAAATCTAAAAATAATTTATTACAAAAATGTAGGATGCGTTTTAAATGACTGTCCTCATTTTAGGGAAAAATAAAGCAAAATTAAAACTAAAAGTGAATCTAAAACTAAAACTAATAACTAACTATCTATGTATTTGTTCCTTGTAGTCACAAGCATTCAAAATTTGCTTGATGAGAGTTTGCTAGCCGACTTCTGACTTTAGCTATCCAGCAAAAATAGAATCGGCAAGTGTTGGCGCCATCTTCTCGGCAGAGTTAATGATACATTTCAAAGTCATGCACTGGCTGTGTGGTTTTACCAAGTATGTTCAGTAAGAATCCCAATTTAACTTGGTTAACCTTTTGATGGACTCTGCTTTGTCTTGAGCCTTTTGTCTCCACCTTCTCTGTAGGTTTTGTACATTTGGTAAATATTTGCATATCACTTGAGAATATCCCTGATAAATACCACTAGTTTTAGAGTTCAAGTTTTATTTTTTGCCTTTAGCACTTTTTCCTACAATTTCCTGGCTTACAGGGGATTGAGTGATTAGAGGCTTTCCTTTTTGAGGGGTTTTGACTGGCGATGTGTGATCGCGCATCGAAAACTACCTCTATTTCTCAATTCGAGGTTCCTTGGTGTGATTTTCGCCTCTTGCGTGTTTTTTGTTAGAGGATATAAAACTTAAATTTTGTGAAAATAAGGACTCCATGAGTTCTTGGTTCTAAGATTTAAATTCTCTATTTGTGATGTAAGCATTATCCAGTACCCATTTGACCATGCCCATGTATGGAATATTTTTAGGCCTCACCGCTATTCGGCGCAAGAATGAACATGATAGTTTTGTAATTGATGCTTCAGAAGACCCGTGTGAGACTGCAATTTACAAATGAGGCAAGACTAATGATAAGGAAAAGGTGACGTGAAAGCTTTAAATGCAAAAAACATATAAAATATATCACATTACATGAAATGTCTCTTTGATCAGATCAAAACCATACTTCATTAATTAACCTTAACATGCATAATTTGGCATCAGTTTATGGAAACAACATTTTTGAACAACGAGCCCTGTAGGTTTGCAATAAGGCAATTTTGCGATTTGCTTCACAATATCGCTACTCTGCTGTGTGTGGCAATCATCCATTATAATGCATTTTCTATGAAATGTAATTTGCGATATGTGTCATCGCATATCAACGGTTTGAGGAATTTAAGTTTTAAGTGATATTTGAGGCATGTGATGCAATGAGTTTCTTTTAGTGCGTAATTTCGCATTGTGATTTCACAATCTTAGGATTCTGCTTGTAGGAAGGCATCCATTACCTTTTTTGCGATGTGACATTCTTTATTGATGGTGGATTTATTCGAACTTATCATAAAACTTAAGTCTTTTCAGATTTTCTAGGTATTCTCCTAAGTTTATGATAGTAAGTTTTATTCGAAAAGGGAATACAAGTGCTAAAAAAATTTGAATAAGGGTCCCCACTTATTTAGTATTAGTAATAAAACTAAATAAGAAGGGGGGTTTTTGTTGGCCACAATAGGGCCCTAACCCAGGTTCAACATTAGTCAGCCAAACACGTCCCTACGCTACTGGCGCTTTTGGCATCAGCCTGCAGAGTGTGGACTGAAGTCTCACCCAAAGCAGTATGGGGGGATGCTGGAACCAAGTTTCCACACTCTAAGATGGTTGTGATTTCAGCTTATACACCCTACTCATGCCTCTACATAACTCGCTAAGCCTTAGTGCTTATCGATCTACCTCTATTCCGCCCTTCAGTACCTTCATAAAGGTGTACGATTTACATTTGCACAACCCTAAGCAGTGGTTCAGATACTTTAACTCTCATATGATGATGTATTGTATAGGTTCCCAAGTTATCTCAAGACTTTTACTTTTTCTACCAATCAATTACAGTTGTCGTCATGTAAACTGATATTCTTACATGCATTTAATTAACATATATAATCACATATATTTGTGCATCAAATAAACATTGTAATATAAACCCAATTGCAACACAATATAATTAGATGCATTAACAGAGACTAAATACACATTAATTGTAGAATACTTCTCTTTATTGATATCTCTAGTTTAATATAGAATCTATCCACCCTGTGCACACAGCTGCAACAATCCGTGCACTTAGTTGCAGACTTCTACCCTAGGCATTTGCGCACTCAGCTATAGAGTCTCTACCTATGCTAATACCTAAAAACACTTAGACTTCTCCAAGATAGAACACTCTATAGGATCCGTCTCTACTCTACTTCACTACTAACTACTTAGAGATTACTTAGCTCCTTTTTATACAATTCCATGGTCTATGGACCATGGGTAGATCTTTACAGCTGAATTGGCACTTTAACAAATAAGGGTGGACAACCCTTTATGCCTCTTGACACCTTCGTCCTAAAAGACCAAAAAATGCGGAGAATTTACAACTTTATTACAAAATTGTCCCAAACCATGGGCTTTTAGCCCCAAAACTGGTCTTGGGGGAACCCATTCCCAATAGGCCCTCAACACAAACATGGTGACTCACCCTCGAGTCACTCTGTGGGCGTGAAGATCTTGGCTGGAAGACCTCCTAGCTGGACCTATATCACTGCCACCTCGGCTGTGCACTAGGCGACCACTAATTCCCTTATTCAACTAATTGCTCTGTCTCTGGTATTGAATTGTCAGCATGAAGCTTTTGTTGAGTCACCTATAGATTAGCAAGCTTGCCTTCAATGGAGACTATGACCAAATAGGCCTCATCCAACCAAGGCTTCAAGCATGCCTTTAGCATTACCTTTAGTTTTTTAGCCTCCTGCAACTTCGCAAGTCTTTGTGTGAGGGTAACAATGTACAATATTCTTTCACCTCATTGTAGCACTGCTGCAGTTCTCACACCTCTATCTCTAGCCTCTATACATAATGATCTTCTTGAAGACTGGTCAGTACCTTGAATGACAGTTCAAACAGCCTTGTGTAGTCTGCTACTACACTGTCTACTACCGCTATCATGTGTGTGATAGCGGTGGCACGATGCATCTTTACTTATGGCAGAGTTGAAGGTTGGGCTTTCAACTTCAACTCTCCAATCTGGAGGTTCAATTCCAGCTGAACCTTGGCCAACTCTATTCGAGTGTCGTGCACCCTCGTAGAAAGTTTGTGAATGTGCACCTCAGAAATGTCCAACTCTGGCACCATTCGGCATGCTTCCTCCATGACCTAAACTTTGGACTTCTTTCGGTTGGTTACATTGTTCATAGTGGCATTGGTAGAGTCTCACTACAGGGCCATTTTCACATTATTGATTTTTTGTTCACTAATCTCCTACAAAGGGCATTGTCTGCGGGCCCTCAACTTTGTGATCACCTCATCCTGTAGTAGGTGGAGTGCTTCGCTAGGAAGCGCTTCCAAGTTTAGCCCTACTCCCTTGAGGGGAATTGATAGTGGGCCTATTAGCTTCTATCTCTATGGTCAATCCTCCCTTCGGCAACAATATCGCTCGAGAGTCCTTCGCGTGTAGCATTCTGGCGACCCCTGAAGTACAGATGGTGAGGCTGGTGGATGCCGCAATGGTCTGTGATGTATGGAAATGGAGCTCATGCGGACTCGTCTCGATGGCCCCCAATTCTTGTTGTTATTGTTGCTCGAACTGTTGTAGTACATCCGCAATGACATCTCGCACTATATCTCCAATATCGTTAAAATCTCCCTTTGTTAGGGTGATTGGGTCCAATGACGTCTTACTGGCACTATATTTCTTCCACGACCCAACTTTTTTCTGTCCTCTTGGACACTTGATACAAAACAATGTCGTCTATGGGTTTGCTCTACACTACTGTGTTTGCTCGTCTGTTTCTTTCTCTATTTCAGGTGAGGGTGACCTCAGACCTTGGTCAGAGCCATGATTTTCTTTGCCTATCTACTCTTCCACCTTCTATGCGGTATCACGCTCCTCTTGGGCCTTGTCATTGACCTCCTTCCTCCTCTTCCCAGCCAACTGCACCATATTGAGCTTAGCCTCCTCCTTTTTGCACTACACAGTGGACTTGCTCAATCCTACCGCCGTGCCTGAGGTAGTGCACCACTCTGTCAGCTAGTGATCAAGAATTGCATCAATCACATCATCAGTTTCCATGTAAGGAAATTCGTGCCACTTCTACTCATGGTCGTTCTTTGCCCTGATTAATGCTCGGTGAAATTCTTGCTTGAACTACACGTACTCCTATAGTTTTCCAAAAACAATAGGCAAAAAACATGACTTGTTGTTGATAGCCATGCATATATTCATTTCCATCAATATCCAAAATATATTGCTATCCTTGATGTGCTCAGCATCCTTAGATTCCCACATCAAAGCGTACTTCGCTGCTTCTGGTAGCTCTAGCATGACCGAGGGGAATTGACTATCTTCAAGTAGCTCCCAGGCTACCAGCTCAATGGACAATAAGAGCCACGCATAGTGGAAGGTCTTGCTGAGATCTTGTGCCTCATGGTAGTTTAGGAGGAACTCACCACAAAGATAGTACGCCCAATTAAACTGAACTCCTTCGGCACATTGGGCCGCTAGAGCGACAACGGGTGTCGATACTTCATTCGCACAACACTTTCGCATAACATTTGCTGCCAAAATCTACATGTCCACCTTAACCACATGATCATCGATACTTGAGATTGAATAGCCTCATGGCTTCTTCACGATCTTGAATTTCTCCTTCATGACCTTCACAAGGGTATGCTCGCCACCTTTTCCGCAAAACATCATGGCTAGATTTTCCCTTGTATATGACAGCAGTGTGATCCTATGGATCAACATGTCGGTGATGGGTATTGAATCCTACAACCATAAACACCCATTGTGCACCAAGAATAGAAGGTTGAGAAAACCTACCTTTTCTACACCCTTGAGCCACCTCCGTGGTTCCAGATCAGTCATCCTGGTGGTTTTATGAACAACGCGGTGCATTAGCTTGTCTGTCACTAAGTGAGGGAACTTCTTAGTCTCAGCTAAGTCCCAGTCTTCCAATACTAACAAAAAAACCTACCCTGTGCACAATACTTCAAAGACAATCTCGTCCAGCAGCAGAGGTATGTGCAAGTCGACCTTGCTTTCATCAATATCCTTCACCAACTTGGTCTTTCCCTTGCACCGAAGGACGTATTTGGGCGACCTAGTAATAGGGTCACGACCCTCAAGTTCAATGTCCTCCACTTTCACCCCCATATCCTCCACATCCCCCAAGATGTCCTCAATCTCTTCCTCCTCTGGTTCCAAGTTAATCATTTTTACTTTTCTTATATGGTGGGCTTGTCCTTCTATGGGTTTCTTCTAAGTGATGTGCACACTGGTGTCGTAGCCTGCTTGCCTTTCTTATCCTTCCCACTCTCCTTGGTCGGGTTCGAATTTGGTCTAACCATCCATGGTGACTTGGTGACTTCAGCTAGTACCTATGTAACCTCTGGAGTAGCTCCCTCTGCCTTCATAAAAACTTCTTGCACAACCCGCTTGGCTATCACTGCTTCAGCATCAATATTTTCTGATCTTGGTATAATGTCATGGATGATATTGCAGACAAACTCTGGAAATCGATCAAACGCTGGCCAATCAAGAAACTCTTTGAAGAATGCATGGTTCATGCGTTTCTGGGAGCTCCCCAACTCAATGCTCAAAATGCCATGTGTTTTTTGTTGGGTAGCCACGTGTAATTGATAGGCCATTTTGAATTCAAATCCAACTGTTCCCCCCAAATTTGATTCATTAATGCGAGATTAGCGATAGATTTTGAAGGATCTTACCCATAAATTTCATCTTAAATGCCGCCTCCACTCCATTTGGCCACATTCTCATCGTCAAATCATGAACATTGACTTTAACAGTCACTTTCTAGCTAACTTGAATAGTTTTTCTCTGGGTAGCATAGCTCTCGCCATGTTGTTGCAAACCCTGTGACATCTCCTCATTCCATGCAATCCCCCAATCGCGTAGTTTCCCAACTCGAGTAGTGTAGTTTATAGTCCCACACCTCCTTTCAGTTTCTTGGAGTGCTAAGACTATGCTACCTTCATATAGTCACCTAGCTTGATCACCAGTATATATCTTCAATCAGTTTCCATTCACCTTTCCACGGAAGGGATCTCCATTTAATTTAACCAATTGAACTACTTCATCATTGGTAATCCAATTAATGACATAGGGCCCTACCTAGTGCATCCTGAATTTCCTTGGAAATTTATCAAACTTGTTGTCATATAACAAAACCAAATCATTTACCTGGAAGCTGTACAGTTTAATGTGCCAATCATGTCATGCTTTTTCACGCTCGTTTTGCACCTGTTGATGAAATCTAGCCAGAAACTTTTCTTCCTCAAGTTCAACAAGCTGCACAAGCCTCTCTTCTAGGGCTTCATGATCTATCATACTCGTGAATGCTGCTATGCACAGACTAGGCACAATTTATTCCATTGGCATCACTGCTTCAACAACATATACAAGCCTAAAGGGTGTCTATCTAGTCAACATTTTACACATCGTTCGATAAACCCATAGTACTACATGTATGCGCAGGTCCCTATCATTTTGTTGAGCATTGCAAACCTTGGTTAATGCATTATCCACTACCTTATTGCATGCTTCCACCATCCCATTAGCCTTTGGGTGATAAGGTGTTCTTTCCTAGTGATATACCTAAAATTCCACTGTCATCGTGTTGATCATTTCGTTCAGAAAGTGCATACCGCAATCACTCATGAAAATCTTTGGACATCCAAATAACATTAGTTACATACTCAATGAGAAACTTCACAGTGGTTGTGCCTATGCAGTCCTTCACAAGTTGTGTCTCGACCCATCTAGTCAAATACTTAGTCGTTGATCCAGGTGGATATTGGTGGCCACCCGCCAAGTCCAATTGGACCCCCACCATTGTTTCTTTAGCTTTCCAGTTTCCTTAATTGTAGCACAGTTTATAATTTTTAGTAGCTTCTCAGGTCCTAAACTTTGGAGCCATTTTGAGGCCCTAAGTGACGTTTTTTGGGAAAGCTTGGAGCAACATGGGTCCATGAACCGATGTTTCTCTTTCGAAAGTTGTAGTTCTCAGATAGATATTTCTAGCGAGTTATTTTACACATCAAACGGAGATCATATGCGAAAGTTACAACCCAGGGAAGTTGATGTACCAATTTACCCAAACGGGGCCCACAGTTTGGCATTTCATCTTCTACGGTTAGGTTTTGGGATGTTTAGGGTTTTCCATTGTTTCTCAACAATAAATAGGCCTTTGAGCCTCATTGTAACATAGTTCAGAGGCATGTAGCCACCACATCTCTTCTTAATGATAAGCTACCATCGCCCTAGCTATTTATTTCTATTTTCTGTTTGTAAGCATATGTCAGTGTTTTACATTAATGAAATGAAGTATTATTTCCACTACATCTTTTTGTTTATGGTTATCTCTGTAATTTGTTGCGTTCCTGTTTAAATCCGAATTAGTGGTATTGAAGTGGTCTGCTTTTCCTCTATTTTTCTTTGCATGTCCCCAACGAGGTTGAGATATAAGGAGTTAGGGCTTGAACTAGTCGAACCTTTGCAAGACCAGCCTCGCAAAACTTGATGGACTCCCATGGTGGATGAAAAGAAAGATGAGGGAGCAGGAGATCCTATCAAAATATTACTCGAAGAAGCCCTCAAGCGACAATGGAATGCGATGACGGACAACTTTGCCTAGATCCTTCAACGGTTACCCATGGGTGATGCATCAGCTTCACACATCTACTCTGGAAACACCACACCATTTATGGTACAAGTTAATTTTGAAATCCCCATATTCAAGGGTCGGATATATGAAAATGTCATTAATAAATGGTTAAATTTGCTAGAGGGTTATTTTTCTGTTCATGATTTCTCTAGCCGAAAAAATATTAGTTTTGCTCTTCTCAAAGTAGCCCCCCACATCAAGGACTGGTGGGAAACCTACTGCGAGTAGAAGGATGAAAGTACCGGCTCACTATTTTTAGCTGCATCCACCTGGAATTCATTTCGAGATGCCATCAAGGAGAAGTACTACACTATTGGAAGCTATGAGGATCAATACATAAAATGGACCATGCTACGATAGGGAAGGGACCAAGACATGCCGAAGTTTACCAATATTTTCCATACCCTTCACACAAAGTTGGGTATCAAGGATTCGGAGTAGCATTTGATACTCAAATACTGTGGCTGCCTATACAAGTACATCCAGGAAGAAATAGAATTCCTGAACATCTCCTTGCTCGGCACGGCATATCAATATGTCATCAAGTTCAAGCAAAATTTTAAATAGAAGAAGCGAGACTTTGGATCTGCAAATTTGAAGAAAGGGAAAGGTGCCCTCAAACCACAGAACAAAGGACAAAGCCAAGGCGGGCTGGCCCAAGAAAACCCGCCAAAGCTACAAGAAAAGAACAACATCACAAAGCCGAAAAATGACATGGGAAAATGGTGTCAATTCCATAAGAGCTCCACTCACAACACAAGTGAGTGTTGGGCCAAGTAGTCAGTATTGGTTGAGCTAAAGGTTTCAGAATCAAATGCATCTTCCAACTCTAAGTCAGAACCTGACAAGGGGAATGACGAAGGGAAGCAGATTATTGATGCAAAGCCCAACGCCACTATTACCACCGCAAAGATCCAGAAGGAGGAAACCAAAGATCCAGAGGAGGAGGAGTGTCTCTTCCACTCCCAAATGTGGGTAAAGGTATCCCTGCTATAGATCATTGTTGACAATGGGAGCCAAAAGAATCTCATTTTGGACCACAACAAATCCAAAACCATACACCATCGGGTGGCTCCATCAAGGACGGGATCTTCACGTGAGCCAGCAATGTCACCTTCCATACAACATCAAGCCCTTCATGGATGAGGTATTGTGTGACCTTGCTCCCTTTTAAGTTTGAGATGTATTATTAGGAGAACCATAATTGTGGAAGCGACATGTTGTGTATGAATCAAGGCCTTGTGCTATTATTATTACTTGGGAAATAAGTTGTACAGGATACTGGAGGTAGCACTACCTACTGCCATCTCTTTGGTTACTGCAAAACAATGTAGTAAGCTCATTTCCAAAACTTGGAAATTTGTTTTTCTGATGATATTCCCTCAAGGAAAGAAGAAGACAGTGGTTGTAACCTCCAGGGAGGGCCCCTCCACATGAAAACTACAGATGCACAAGGTCGTGGAGGAGTATGAGGACATATTCACCTACCCTGTAGGGGTTCCTCTGCAGTGTGAGGTCAAGCACTCCATTGATCTGACCCCAGGTGCACTGCTACCTAATGGTCCAATCTATCGGTACTCCGCTCTTAAGAGTGATGAAATCAAGAGGTAGATTCAGTAGCTGCTACAGAAAGGTGATATCCGTCCAAGTTCAGCACCTTATGGGAGCCCGATCATGTTGGTACAGAAGAAGGATGGGACTTGGAGACTCTGTATTGACTATCGGGCGCTGAACAAGATCATTGTCCATAATAGGTACCCAATCCCATGGATCGATGACCTCCTGGACCAACTGAAGGTGCCGAAATATTTCAGCAAGATTGATTTGAAGTCAGGATATCACCAAGTACTAATCGAACCCTTTGGTGTGTTGAAGACTGCCTTCAAATCCAAGGAGGGCCTTTTCAAATTGTTGGGTATGCCATTTGGATTGACAAATGCTCCTGCAACCTTCATGAGGCTAATGGATGGCATGCACCCATTCACCAACTCATTTGTAGTGGTATATTTGGATGACATCCTAATATTTAGCTAGAGTTGGGAAGAGCACCTCCAAGACATCCAATAGGTTCTACAAACACTATGGCAACACAAGTTATGTGCCAATTTTGAGAAATGCACTTTTTCCATGACCCAAGTTCAGTATCTAAGATACATTATTGATGAATAGGGGGTGCATGTGGATCCAACCAAGATCCAATTAATTTGGGATTGGCCCTCTCCAACCACTCTAACAGAGCTCCACAACTTTCTAGGTCTTTCCAACTTGTACCACAGGTTCATGTTGGGATTTTCTCATATCACTTGGCCCTTGAATCAAGTCACAAAGGGAGGAGCAAAAGAAAAATTCTTTTGGTTTGAATCTCAACAAAAGGCATTCACAAATTTGAAAGACTGCCTCAACTCGACACTAGTGCTCTCATTGTTAGACTTGCAACAACCATTTGAGGTCGACACAGGTGCCTCTGACTATGCTATTGTGGCAGTCCTTACTCAGCATGGGCATCTAGTGGCATATCACAGTGAGACCTTTTCAGGCATAGTCCAGAAGTATCCCACTTATGAAAACGAGATGTATTCCATTGTGCAGGCCTACCGACAATGGAAACATTACATTTTGGGAAAGGAAATAGTCATCCACATAGACCACCGATCCCTCCAGTTCATACAGACCCAAGGGAAATTATAGAATGATCGCCATCAGAAGTGGTCCACATACCTACAATAGTTCCATTTGAATATCAAGTATAAGAAGGGCAACACCAATAATGTTGCAGATTGCCTCAATCAACCACCGATCATGTCATTAACCACTGTGCTCAAATCTTGTGGGCACGAGGCTTTTGATTGGCCACTTCTCTACAAAATTGACCCAAACTTTGGCCACACATATCAGACACTCTTGGAGGGTTTGCATGCCCCAGATTTTCACCTTTAAGATGCCCTGTTATGCCACCTGGGTCACCTTTGTGTTCCTTCAAGCGAGTGTGCCAAGATGATTTGGGAAGCACACTACAGTTGAGCTACTAGGCATTTTGGCATCGAGAAAATGATGGCAATACTACAAAAGTATTTCTATTGGACGAGTCTTTGGTAGGATGTCGGGAAGTACATTAGACCATGCACTTCCTATGCCATTGCCAAACTGATAGTCAAGAAGCAAGGCCTCTATACCCCGTTGCCTACCCCTAGCTGACCTTGGGAATCCATCTCCATGGATTACATGTCAGGCCTTCCTTCCACTAAGCATGCAAATGACTATGTTTTGTGGTCGTCGAAAAGTTCTCGAAGATGACCATTATGGCAGCCTACAAGAAGAATATCATAGCAGAAGCCACTGTTAAACTCTTCTCTGAATGAGTGTGGCTGCACTTTGGGATCCCATTGTCTATCGTCTCAAATTGGGATAGCAGGTTCCTCAGTACCTTTTGGTCCAGTCTTTGGTCAATGCTAGACACCAAACTCACTAAGTCCATAGCCTTCCATCCTCAAACTGATGGCCAGATAGAGGTTTTGAAGAGGATGATTGTACACATTCTTTGCATGTGCAAATCAAAGAATCCATGCACATGTGATGAGATCCTTCCCCATGTTCAGCATAGCTACAACCAGGCTCTCCACATCTTGACTAGCCATAACCCCTTTCAGGTGGGCTTGGGATTCCAGCCACTATGTCCCATTGATGTGGCCATGCCATTTGCAGCTACTCACACAGATTCGGCTCGTGTCCAATCCAAAACAAATAAGGAAAATAGCTTCATTGAGTACATCCAACATATTTTCCAGCAATTCCATGAAATTCTGTAGAAATCAAATGCCAAGTACAAGCAATGACATGATCAACATTGGATGCCACACAAGTTTCAGGTGGGCGACAAAGTTTGGTTTCATTTGCAAAAGGAACGTCTTATGTGAGCCTATCGGAAAATTAGACCACTTCAATATGGTCCTTACAACATTACCAAGGATATGGGAGACAATGCATTTGAGCTCAAAATTCCCCCATTCCTTGGCCTACACCGAGTGTTCAATGTGGACTACCTTCGACCATACTTTCCACCATTACTATACACATCCGACATTGCAGAACAGCTCACACCCATAGAGTTAAATCCATATTGCATGGAACAAGCTACAACTAATCAGATCATGGACACACAGATCAAGCACACTCACTAGAAGAACATCTAATTGTATAGAGTTTTCAAAGCAGGCCAACTCCTTCACCAGGGCAAGTGGCTCACTAGGGACCAAGTTTAGCAGAAGTTTCCTCATCTCATGGAGGAACTTAATGCAATGGGGACCACTTCTTCCTAAGGGGGGAGGAATGATCCAGGTGGATATTGGTGGCCACTAGCGAATTCCACTTGGACCTCCACCATTGTTTCTTTCAACTTTTCAATTTCCTTAGTTGTAGCACATTTTACTATTTTTAGTTATTTTTTCGGGTCCTAAACTTCTGGAGCCGTTTTGAGGCCCAAAATGACGTTTTTTGGGAAAACAGGGAGCAACATGGATCCATGGATTGATGTTTCTTATCCTAATGTTGTAGTTCTTAGATAGATCTTTCTAATGAGATTTTGTATGTGTCAAACGAAAATTGTATGCCAAAGTTACGACCTCGGGATGTTGACATACCAATTTACCCAAACGGGATCCACAGTTTGGCATTTCATCTTCTAGGGTTAAGTTTTTGGATGTTTAGGGTTTTCAATTCTTTTTTAACAATAAATAGGCCTTCAAGCCTCATTACAACATAGTTCAGAGGCATGTAGCCACCAAATCTCTTCTAAGAGATAAGTTACCATCACCCTATCTATTTATTTCCATTTTCCATTTGTAAGCATATCTCAGTATTTTACATTAATGAAATGAAATATTATTTTTTCTGCATCTTTGTGTTTATGGTTATCTCTATAATTTGTTGTGTTCCTGTTTAAATCTAGATCAATCATGGTGATAATGTACTGCATACCCATGTTCTTTCCTTGAGGCTGAATGGGTCCCACAAAATCTATTGCCCATTTCTCAAAAGGTTCTAACATCATATATCGGTTCAGAGGGAGCTCATCTTTCCACGATGGCCTCCTAGTCCTTTGAAACAATTCGTACACCCTGTAGTAAGATTTTCAATCCTTATGTAGGGTTGGCCCCGTATTCGTGTGTATGATCTGGTGCATCAGCTGCTCAGTCAATAGGTGTGGGAACTTTTCATGGTTTGCCAAGTCCCGATCTTCAAGCTTTAGTATCGACACTCATGTGAAGCATGGACTGTTGAAAGCAATTTCATCTGGTAGTAGAGGGGTTTGTAGGGGAGTCTTACTCTCATCAATGTCATTTGGGATCTTGGACTTAGGCTTGCACAGAGTGACATACAATGAAAACCGTGTAATAGTATCCACACCTTGGGTTTCAACCTACTCCACTTCCACTCCCACATCCTCATCATCCATCGGGATCTCTTCAATATCTTCCTCCTCTAGTTATAGGTTTATAGCCTTGCCTTTCTCTTATGTAGTGGGCTTTCATGGGGTTCTTCTTGGTGATGCATGCACCGATATGGCAGGCTACTCTCCCTTCTTATCCTTGACAGTCTCCTTAGTTGAAGTTGTCTTTGGTCTTGGTTTTCTTAGCAATTTAGTGGCGTTTTCCAATACTTCGGCTACTTCTAGAGAAACTACTTCTTCCTTTGTTTCCATTTCTTGTGCCATCTCTTCTACTACTTGATTGAAATTTATAACCTCTGTAGGCCCTGACATGATCTTCTACAAGAATTCTTGTGTTTCTATCGACAAAGTCTCAAATACCTTGGTAGCTATCAGAAGCTCGTATTGCTCATGATTCATATGTGCCTCAGAACTCGACAACTCAATTCTCAAAATTCCAAGTGTTTCTTTCTCGATAGCCACTTATAATTTATAGGGCATTTTGAATTCAAATCCAACAGTTTCCCCCAAAATCAATTCATTAATGTGAGGTTGGCAGCATATTTTCAAAGATCTAAGCCATAAATTTCATCTTAAATGTTGACCACTCACTCCATTTGGCCTCACTTCTACCATCTTTTTGGGAACATTGACCATAACGGTCACTTTCTGGCCAACCTGCGTGATTTCTCCCTAGGTAGCACAACTCCATCCGCGCTAGCACAGACCCAGTGACACTTCCTTTCTTCACACCATCTTCCAACCATGTAGCTCTCCAACCTGGGTAATGTAGTTTATAGTCTCATGCCTCCTTTCAGTTACCTTGAGCGCTAATACTATGCTACCTTCATTTAGTCAATTGGTTTGACCACTGATGTATGGCTTCAAGTGACTATTCACCTTTCCCGGGAAGGGTTCTCCATTCAGTTTGACCATCTGTACCGCTCCTCGATCAGGAATCTCCTTAATAGCATAAGGCCCTAAACAGTGCATCCTGAATTTCCCTGGAAATTTATCAAACTTACTATCATATAGCAAAACATTTTCATTTACCATAAGTGAGCACAGCTTAATGTATTGATCATGCCATGCTTTTTTGCACTGCTTTTGGACCTACTGGTGAAATCCAGCCAAAAATCTCTCTTCTTTGAGCTCATCCAACTCTGTGAGCCTCTCCTCCAAGGCTCCATGATTTGTCATACCTGTGAATGCTACTATGTGTAGACTAGGGACAAAATACTCCATAGGCATTACCGCTTCAACCCCATAGATGATCATAAAGGGGGGTTTTCAAGTCAACTTCTTACATGTTGTTTGATAAGCCCATAATATTGTAGGTATGCATATGTCCCAATCACTTTTCTAAGCATTGCAGACCTTGGTCAGTGCATTTTCAAGTACTTTGTGGAACACCTCCACTGTCCCATTAGACTGTGGGTGATAAGGTGTACTCTTCTTCTGGTATACTTGAAATTACTTCATCAGTGTGTTGATCGTCTCATTCAGCAAGTGCGTGCCATGATCACTCATCAAGATCTTTGGACAACCAAATCATGTCAGTACAGGCTCAAATAGGAACTTTGTAGTAGTCGCACCTGTGCAATCCTTCACTGGCTGCGACTCTACCCAATGAGTCAAATACTCCGTTGCGGTGATAATGTACCTTGCTCTTATCTTTCCTTCTGGCTAAATGGGTCCTACAAAATTTATCGCCCACTTCTCGAAGGGTTGAACGTCATTTTTAGATTCAAAGGCATCTCATCCCTCTATGATGGCTTGTCAATCCTTTGACACACAGCACATGCCTTGCCATATGTTTTTGAGTCCTGATGGAGGGTTGGCCACCACAACCCTACGCATAGAATCTTGTGCGCAATCACTCTCCCTACATAATGTCCTCTCGCAATGTCCCCATGAGCATCCATAAGGATGTTGCTTCTTTCAAACTTAGGTACATATTGTAGCACTATCTCATCAGTCCCCATCTTGTATATATGTCTAGCAATGATAGAGAAATCTATTGTGTGCACCACTAATTCGTTCTTTTTCTAGACAACATATCCTTCTAGAGCAGTTCTAGTTGTTAGGAAATGTATCATTTCCTCAAAATGACCATCTGAGACGCACACTACAAATAGTTGTGTGTTAGGAAATCCCTCCTCAAAATTAGTGGCCTCTTCCCCTATTTCAATGCATGATAGGTGGTCTGGTCCCACGTTCAGTCATCTAGGGTTCACAATAACTTCAAAATCATACTCTGGAACAGTAAGAGCCACCTACAGATTCTACCCCCCAACACAATCTTATGACCAGGTACTTCAACATGGAGTGATCTGTATACATCTTAAAATAGCCTCCCAGCAAGTAGTGCCTATACTTCTGGAGCACATACACCATGACTAACCCTTCGCACTTGGTGGTAGAATAGTTCTTCTCCACTTTGGATAATCTTCACTTGCGAATGCAATAGGATGATCCAAGCCTTCTCCACTAGCCTGTGTGAGTACTTATCTCAATGCTATACATGATGCATTGACGTGTACATGAAACTCTTTCTTCCAATCCAGGAAGACTAGAATTGGCGAGATGACCATCTTTTCTTTCAATATATCCAATCTCTTCTTAGAGTCATCATTCCAATAAAATGTGACATCCTTTCTCAAAACTTTCTCCATAGAAGCGGTGATCTGGGCATAGCCATTGATAAAATGTCTGGAACATGCCATATGTCCCAGGGTAGCACACAACTGTTTCACACTCCTCAGCGCTTCCAAGTTTAGTATCACCACGATCTTTGTAGGGTCTACCATCAGTTCCTTTCTGTAAACCACATGCCCCAACAAGATCCCAAAAGGAACACAAAATAGACACTTCTTGAGATTGAACATGATCTGGTGTCTTCAACAAGTATCTTTTATCAAGCACAAGCTTGTTACATGGTGTTTGACTAGCCCAAACATAATCCAATGATCAAAATATACCTCCAGGAACCTATGAATAAATTCCTTGAATGCAACAACAAGTACATGTGAGAAGGTTGTAGGCACATTCTTCAATACAAATGGCATTACAATGTACTGAAAATGACCCCACTCGGTTATGAAGGTTGTCTTGCTCCTGTCCTCCGATGCGAGTTTCATCTGGTGGTACCCAGAGAAACCATCAATGAAGGAATATGCTTCCTAGCCACATACACTTTTGAACACTTCATCAGTGAATGAATTCAGGAAAGGATCATGCACACAAGCATCATTCAGCTTTCTTAGATCCACACATATCCTTGTTTCATCCTTCTACTTCTTCTCTTGTACCACCATTGGGCTTACCGAGTCAGATTCTTCCACAGGCTCAATAATACCTATCACGAGCATCTTATGTAGATCTAAGTGGACCTTCTCCTTATATTTTAGATTGAGGCGGTAAGGTCTTTTCTTAACTAGCTTCGCGTCGAGCTTCAATGTCATCCTCATCATTCCTAGGTCCTCAATTATCCCTTTCAGATCCGTAAACTTGGTAGGGAATAAATCCTAGTATTCACGAAGTAATTTAGTGACCTTATCCACTTTCACATCATCCCAGTAGTCTCCAATCATTGCAAATTTCCATTCTTCCTCCATACCAATGTTTACTTGTTTTATTTTCAATGGTGTGGTTATATCAAGGTTCTCAATCTTCGGTCCTTGAACCATGTGGTGACCTTTTGTTTTTGGAATGTTAATCTTCCATGGACCTTCGTCCTCTTCTTCAGTAGTTACATTATAACATTCTGGCCTGTGACTTAGCTGAGTAGCCCATTCAGGCTTAAGCATGTCTAAATGATCCTGGAGTATCCTAAAGATTATTTCTTTCACTTCGTATAGCGCTTCATAAATACCGTCAAACCCATCCTCAAAACTGAATGTCGTCATGAATCCCTCGCGCAAGATATCCCATTCCCCTGTCCCATGGCAGATCTCAATTTCTACATACCATTTAATCGGGACAATATCTAGGGTGTGACAGAACAAGTGCACCCATTCAAGTTGGGACTTTTCTCCAGAAGCTTGGGTCCATTTGGCCAAATGCATGTAGAGATCATCGTACCCATCATAATTGTCTATCATTCGCATCTTCATCTTCCCAAAGCAAGTTCTCATCATTCTCCTACATTCATGCCAATAACGAAAGCTTCCCATGTGCGTACCCCACCATCTTGTTGTCACAACATGTAGGGCCCAATACAATGCCTGGAAGTGCTTCTTTTTTGGTACCTCCCTTTCAAATGCATCCAAAAATATATCTACCTCATTTAGACCATCATAAGTAGGAAGATTTCTTACCTTTAAGGACACACAATGCAATGATCAGGTCATCATGTTGTAGTTCAGCGTAGTCACTTCATGTAACCAGTTCTATCAGCGCTCTAACTCTTCATTAGAGTCCGAAGTACATGAACTCTTGAAATCCCATGTAATTCATCCATCCACACTAGGATTCACCCAATATTTATCTCATGCCATTATCTTATAGATAGAGTCCAAATCATCATCATTGTCATAATTGCGGACTGGTTCCATATAGCATGATCCCTCAACAAGATCTAGAGGTACTATTACACATAGTGATTTCTTCTCAAAGATCATCTTCCACTTCCTTTGATTGATTACCCCATTCATATCAGTGGCCCAGTCAATTCCTAGGAGCACAAGATAGGTTTTTTTGTCATCTAGTATCTATATTACCTAAAAATCACCTAGTGCACCTGATCCATCAATATCCATGGTTGCCCCCTGCAGCTGCCCCATGGGGATGACCTTTTGATGATTGGCCATCCTTAGTTGAATTGGAGACCATTCCAGCACAGGTCTCCCCATTCGTTCCCAAGTCTATCTTGGTAGGAAGTTCGGTTTGACCCCAGTTCCAAAATAACATGATCCATCTCATACTCTCCTATCTGCAAGGTCAGTCTCATCTCCCGTCCCCTCCTTCTTTTATGCTTGTTAATATTTCATACTACGTGTATCTCACTCGGCGGGGTTCCAACTCATATATTGATGAGATCTTGTAACCCTTGCACAACCTTACTATCTCACAATAAATTCACACAAGTCTCCAAGAAGGTTGTGAGCATAGAGGGGTCCATCTCCTACTTGGGCTTATCCTTGCTTCCTGAGGTGGAGGCCTCAGCAAAGCTCTTCCTAGCTTCCATGAAGGTTGCATGTGCGTACTCCAAATCAAACTTAGCCTCCCTCTCCTAAGATTTATGAACCCATGTACTGTCTTATCATTGTTTCCCTTTGTCATATCCTATTAGGATTCCACTCCTAAGCACTATATTTACTTTTGGATCCTCTTTGTGTGGCTCAGACCTCATCATATACACGTTCTAAGTCAGTGGAGGTGGTAGTGCCCCTTTGTCATGTGTCCTAGCTATTAGCATAGGACAATCTTCCATTTCATGATCAAACACCGTGCAATACTTGCATAATGGATTTGTTAGCAAATCAATTGTCCTCGACCCCTGCAAGGTCCTCCTCCACCTCGGCCTCGTCCGCACACCCTAAAATCCTATCCATGCCATCCTTGCACTCTAGTCACGGGGTCATGTTTCACCCTGAACCCTATAGGTGAGAGTTCTATCCATCATCAATTCATAGCTCTTGAAAGTACACTCATCATGCCCTACCGACCTACAAAAGTTGCAAAATAGCTATTGTGGTGTCTATACAAATTTTGTGGCAAGTGGCAGTTATCTGTGGCATTATTTCTTACTACTTGGCAGATAGCACACTACAATAGAGGCCCTGTGCTAGGTCCTATTTGATCTTCTAGCCTTAAAGGCATTGGTCCCTCTCCTACAATATAGTTCGCAAAGACCAGGTAATGGTCCTTGTCATGCTTCTGACTCTTCCATTTTAAGAACCATACCTCCTCGCACACCTCCGATCGAACCATCCTGTCCTACCTCAGACTTTTCATCTCAAGGCATAGGTTCCTTGGCTGCGCATGGATCTGTTGAACTCCTAGGTTTGGATCTTGAATTGGAGTTTCATGTAGTCTCACGACAATCTCCAAGGCGTCTGCCTGAGTGGTTATCTTTTGCTACGACAGTGCAACCCTTTAAGTGTGGCATGAACGAAGCAACAAACCACTCATGATGATGTCTGTCTGTTAGGTTCATGTAGGCTTCCCAGATTGTAGATTTCAACCTATGATCTAATTCCCAAGGCATCTTTCTTGGTTTCATCATGATTTCTTTGAATCCCACAATTGACTGCATCTCAGATTTAGGCCTACTGAATTCTCTATTTAGTGTTGTTTGGATGTCTACCACTCTAGCATTCAGGTTATCATTAGAATACTTAATATACCAGGTTAGCACACGATCTTGAAAAGCACCAACCAATGTTACCTTATTTATATGATAATTTGTAAACCTTGAGCTTCCCGTACAGCCCTTACAATGAACAGAATTGGTCTGTTTCCTCATTTCCCAAGCCTTTGGACAAAGGCAGCTTCAATGTATTTTCCATATTTAATTGTGGTTGAGGTGGAGGTGGTGTGGGTAAAATTGGAGGCAACGGTGGTGAGGTCAGAGGTGGTGTGGGTGGAGGTGGTATTCGTGGGAATCCTTATCTTATTAACTGAATAGCACTTTGCAAAGAAACCTTCACTATCTCTTCCTCGTCACCTCGTGAAGGTGAAATCAAGGGACTATACTCCAGAGCCTTTTTTCCTTCATTCTTGTAAGTTTTTCTACTTTGTGTAGTCTTGAACATCAAGGTAGTTGCATAACCCATTTTTCACACAATAGTATTTTAATCCACATATTCAAAGAATTTATGTACTTATCTCGTGGCCCTTTTGGAAAAGTGTCACTCTCCCTCACTGTAGCTGACTGAAGTGTCGACTACAAATTCCGTTACAAATACTCCTATGACGTGGTTGAGCTAATGGTCGATAGTGTGGCAATCTTATCCTTGGATGCTTCCAACCTTCACACTAGCTCCGAGGTCAGCACAATAGGACTATCAACTTTCCACCTTCCTTGGCTATCTACTAGCTTTGCGATCTACTTGTATAACTCAATAGGGGAGGAACAAAAAATATCTTGTGGATCTCTATATACAGGTATCTATCCAACCACTGTTCCTTTGTCAGTCATGGGTTTTTGTTCTCCTGCGTGGCGAATTCATGGATCTTCCAATCCAACTACTCTTTGATCTCCTTCTTAGATGGATTCCAGTGATACGACATCACACATCTCTTACGCAAATTCTCGTCCCAACAACAAAACTATTTGTTGGCTTTACGGGGCCTGACCTAGGTTCAACGTTCATTAGCCTGACAAATCCCTACACTATAGGCCCTTTTAGCATCAGCCCATGAAGCATAGACTGAAGTCTCACCTAAAGCTGAGTGGGGGGTTGTTGGAACCAAGTTTTTGCACCATGAGATGATTGTGATGTTGTTTGATTCCTTCTATCCCTGCCATTACGTAGGTCGCTTCGCTATAGGGCTTGTAAGACAAGCCCTTTATTCTATCCTTTAATACCTCTGCGAAAGGGTATGATCAACCTTCAAGTAGCCCTGGCCAGCTGCTCTAGTACTTTCGTGCTACTATGGCAATGTGTAGTGTAGATTCCCCAATTAGTCTAAGTGATTTCCTTATCTTATAAAATAATAAAGTTAACACCACATAAATAGATATCCTTGATCGCGTTTAGTTACCCAATGTAATTGTATTCATTCCCACATCATATAAACATAATAAAGGAAATTCATACATAACATATCAAGGGGTAATAACAGAACAAAGACACAGAAATTACATAACATCTTTCTTTATTAATATCTTCCAAGTGTTTACAAATCCTGTCCACCCTACACACACAGTTGTAGGGGTCCACGCACTCAGTTGCGGACTTATACCCTACACATCTATGCACTCAGCTACAGAATCTCTACCTACACCACAACCCAAGACTTAGACTTCTTAATTCAGAGCTACGACTCTCTTACATTATTCATCATTCTCTGTCTCTAAAACTACTTAGATCCTAGTTATTTTTATACAATCCCATGGTCTGTAGACCATGGGTAGATCTCTTACAACCAAATTTAGTTTACAAAACTAAGGGCGAACTACCCTTTATGACACATAACACCTTCACGCTCCGCAACCACAAAATGTGGAGACTTACCATTTTACTACAAAATTTATCTCAAACATGGGCTTTTAGCCCCAAAACTACCCTTCGGGGATCCCACTGCCAACAACTAGTAACAAAAACGTTTTGATTTTTGGTGGAAGATCAAAATGGGACCTAGTGTATACATAGAACCATGTTTTTCTTATGAAAATACCCATGGGTGCCATACTATATAGTGGGTCCTAGACATAATACAATGCATGCAAGATGTATCTAGAGATCCAAGGGTCTTAAGGTGGTGAGGACTGTCATAGTGATGGAACATGAGATGCATAGAAAACATAATATAATTGTGAGTTCGATGTAAAACCCAATGGGGATGAGAGTGAGAATTGATGGAACCCTAAGCCAATGGAACACAAGCCATAACTTGTTAGCCATCAATTGTCACCCACACTCATAATTTTTTAGCTAAGTATTGTAATGTTCAGTGGGTGCAATGATGAGGGTTGGCTAACCTAGTTGTGGTTCTACCATGGAACCTTATTTCCACCCATTTCCTTTTCTCCTTTGCTTAATAGTCAAACACCATGGGGATAAATGCAATCAAGTGCATTGATGTGGACTTGTCTTGATGGGTCGCATGAAGCTGACTTGTCAAAGTTGCATGGTGGTATGGATTATGCCTGTTAGCTTGATGGGTCGTGACCGAGGTTCAAGGTTAGCTACTCCAAAAAACAAAACCCTAAACTGCTAGCCCTTTTGCCAACAACCCACTTAGCACAAGTTGCAGTCTCACCCGAAGCAGTATTGGTGGATGAAAGAACTAGGTTTATGCATCGTGAGGTCTTTGTGATGGGTTCCTACAACTTTTAGGTCTTAGTTATGTCTTCGTGAACCCTAACTATTCCAAAACAATTAATTACAATAATTCAACTAAATAGAATATATATCTTCGTGAAGGTATTTAAACATTCATATCATCAATAAATCTTATTGATCTACCACTTTCGTGCATAAGATAAGAATTCATTTATATAATTTGCAATACAGAGTGAAAATACAAAAGATTGTAGAAGTAAATATAGATACAAAGATGCACAAGTTATGGATCGAAACTGATCCAGGTGGATATTGGTGGCCACCCGCAGGAGGTGAAGATTTAGCTTCATAGTTAGAGCTTGATTTCACTCTCATTTCATGCATGGAAAACACTATAATGGGAAGCATGTGGTATCTCAACACGGATGCCTCATTCCATATGATGGGTGTTATCTCTTCGTCATTTTCCTAAGATGAGGAGGAAAACTACAAAGGTAATCACAAAACCACTTTTAAATATGCGATCTAAACCTTCCAGCTTTAGAGAGGGATATCTTTGTCTGATTTCGATTTTTGTTTTAAAGATATTAGCAGGGAAAATTTTAAGAACCCCCCCTAAATTTACATGTATAATAAATGGGCGAATCTCCATGGTATAAAGGAAAAATGGAAGGTGATTTTATCAATAATATGATATGTATATATAATTTTTTGGCGAATCTCTCACCAAGCATGGCGAATATTTTACTCCATTATAAAATCTTGTGTTTATTGAATACACAAATGAAATCATTGCATTTCTAAAATATCTTTTGAAATCTAAATTACCGAAATTACATATCGATAATCTAGTGGGTGTAAGATAAAATTCACCCGTGCCATTCACAGAAAGCATGAGA
>APFE030838068.1:40026-50561 GCA_000404065.3 Pinus taeda | reverse complement strand
ATATAACACTTATTCACAGAGATTATCCTGATTATACACTATTTGCGGAATGCATGCATAATACATAACCTCCTCTACCATTGATCATCAATTTGCGGAATTAAAAAAACAATCGCATGCGCACATTGAAACATCAATCACACATATCAACACAGTGTGTAATGGGGAAAGCATACAGCTGAAAACCCCCAACTATCTGTATATTATAATGATAGAGAACATGTAACAATACATAGTACAATACTCCTCACAAGTACTTAGTGTTATCTCCACATGCTACACACAAACTAGCTCAGATCTGAACAAGTCACGGGTTCAAATCTCCTCCACTGTTTGCCTGCCTGTACTGCGCAATCCAAGTTGAGAATAGATCAGATCCAAGTTCGAATTCCCTTGGCTTGTACTGTCCAATCCTCATTGGAAATCTCAATCAATGATTGTGCAAATCTCATGCACAACTATAGTCACAACTGATAGTAGTCTCACCTTTTCACCCACCTCTAACACTTGTCTCCACTGAACTGTCCATGCACTGAGTTAACTGATGTATTCTTTAGTTGATTTATGAGTTAATAATTAGTGAATTAATTAATAATTAATTCACACCACTCATCACTAGTGTATATGGCAGTTAGACTAAATACAACTAGTTCAACTAAGTCAAACTGAACACAACTCCATCAACTCCTCAATCAACTCCACCAAACTCAATCACTTGAGTTCCAACTGAAGTCGATCATGTAATAGCTCAACTAACCCATAAGAAAAGTGTATTTCCTTCTGGCAGTTGCATGTGCCACATCCGTAGCTAGAACTGAAGTGCTCCAAGAGGATAAGATAATGTTTATAGTCCAAATATTATTAAGAGCTAATAATATTCCACTGTTTTGTTTTTAGATTGGTAGTCTAAAAATAGACTCCGCCCATATGTCTAAAAATAGAGGTCCATCTATTTTTACCAACATGACCAATCATCCATAAATAACATCTTGCAACTCATAGACCATGATCCATATGTCTAAAAATAGACAGTCTAAAAATAGACTTTGCGCCAAAAATAGCTGCGGGCCCACTTAGTGAAGGCGACTTCTTTTCACTAAGCTCCATCATCTTGTTGCATTTTCAACATATTTTTTGGGATCTTTTAATGCCCAAAGATATCATTTTCCAAATAATGTTGTAGTGTCTCAAATAGAAAAAATTTCACAAACAAATGCTTCCAAGTGCATAAATATAGTTGATAAAATTCTAGATAATTCATTGTTCTGGACTCTCTATTTTGATGGTTCCAAATCTGAAGATGGTGCAGGTGTTGGATATATTTTAATCAACCCACAAGGAGAGAAAACCATGTTAGCCTGCAGACTTGAATTTCTTTTTTTTGGTAGGTAAGCACCCACGGGGATTTGAACCAGTGACCTATCACAAGGAGTGCCTTAACAGTGCACCCATTCACTGTCGATCCAAAGCCCCGTGGGCTGCAGACTTGAATTTCAATGCACTAACAATATTGTAGAATATGAAGCATTGATTTAAGGGTTGTATAAAGCCATTGGCCTTAATGTCAAGTATTTGCAAGTATATGGAGATTCTGAAATAATCATTAAATAGGTAAGAAACACAATTCATTGTGTGTCTGGGCACCTTAAGCATTATCAATCTCTAGCCCAAAATCCTACTTCTCATTTCATTGCTTTTAACATTTCTTCAATTCCCAAATTGCAAAATGCAAGTGTTGATTTACTTGATAATGTGGCATCCAAGCTTATACCTTCGGAAGAATTTAGTCTAGATAGATTTTCTATAGAATTAGTTTTTAGGCCATCCATTCCTGATAATGTAACAAATTGGAGGGCATTTAATAATGATGCTGATATAATCAATTTCCTTACATCAAAAGGATCTTATTAGGAACAAATCATAGATGAACATGAGCATGACTTGCAAATCAACCATAAATAAGATCAAAACCCGATCCCAAAGTCTGTAGTCAAGATGTAAGATCTCTATGATTTAAAGGACAGATTTAAGAAAATTACCAAGTCCAAAACTTAGAGTTCTACTCTAAGATTTCAAGTGGTAAACCTAGGTTCAATTGAAAAACCTCAAAATGTTAACCTAGGTCTCGATTTTCCATCTAAAGAAAGAATATCATTCATTAAGTTGTTTAAAACATATAAAGGTGTCTTTTCCTGGGATTACGCAGATCTCAAGACCTATGATACCTCTGTAATTCAATGTTAGGTAAACTTGACTCAGGATAGAGTCAAAGTTGACCAGGTTAAACAGTGATGGTTTTGGGGCACATGGTATTGTGCACCCATAGTATTTTGCCCGTGGTATTACATGTAATGGAGCTTATAAAAGGCTGGAAGGACTTCATTGTAATGTAAAGCCTGGAGGTGAGCGGTGAAGGCTCACTTGGCCAAATTGGCCAGAGTTTTGGCCAAGGATAATGAAATTTTATTATGGTTGGGTTTTTCCTCGGATTTGGGGTTTTCCTGGATAAACGTGTGTGTTTATGTGTTTATGGTTATTGCTGGTTATTTTCTTATATATATATATATATATATATATATATATATATATATATATATATATATAATATATATATATATATATATTATATATATAATATATTATATATATATTCCTCTCAGTAATTATTTATGTTATGCAGTAAATTTCTTAACAACTAGTATCAGAGCCAAATGTTGGCTTCAAAGGGATTCTTTGATGCCAGGGGTTTATAGTGCCTGATGAGATCAATGCAGTATTTTTACAGATCTAGGTTTGAAAATAATGGTGGAACAATCGTACGCGGAAGAACCTCGAGGAGAATGTGCAGAAGATAGTGCCATAACTGCCAGGGATCACAGTGCATTTGCGATATTTACCGGTTTGGAACATGCTAACGAATTGTTCAAGATTCATTCGGCTTCGAAAATTGTTTGTTTTCTACTACGTGAGGTCACCGATGCTGGAATCTACGAGGTTCTCGTCGGGATCACAGTTAGAGCGATTTTATAGAAATTTTTGAGCAAATAAAATTGAGAGAGGATGGATCAAAATCGCAGCAGCAAAAAAAAAAAAAAAATAAAATAAAAAATAAAATAAAATTAATTAATGAAGTCAAAATTATTGCATGTAAATGGGCATACTACTGTAAGACTTGGTAAGGCATGTGTACCCTTGGGTAATCACTAGTAAAGTCTGGTTAGACCTAGATGATAGGGGGGTGTCGGGTTAACAAACCCCGGGTAAAAACTCTGAGGGGGGTAAGGGCTAGAGTGAGCGAGATTTTCTCACTTAGCAGGTTTGGCTGGAGTTAGTCAAGGAACCCCAAGTCAAGTTTAAGGGGGGAATTATTAGGTAAACTTGACTTGGGATAGAGTCAAAGTTGACCAGGTTAAACAGTGATGCTTTTGGGGCACATGGTATTGTGCACCCATAGTATTCTGCCCATGGTATTATATGTAATGGAGCTTATAAAAGGCTGGAAGGACTTCATTGTAATGCAAAGCCTGGAGGTGAGCGGTGAAGGCTCACTTGGTCGGATTGGCTAGGGTTTTGGCCAATGCTAATAAGATCTTATTAGGTTGGGTTTTTCCCCAGATTTGGGGTTTTCCCGGATAAACATTTGTGTTTATATGTTTATGGTTGTTGCTAGTTATTTTTATATTTATTCCTCTCAGTAATTATTTATGTTATGCAGTAAATTTCTTAACATTCAACATACCATACCAATGACTTCTAATGAAAAGCCAGTTCAACAAAAACTTCGAAAAATTCACCCAAACCTTGAAAGTCAAATCAAATACGAAATGAACAAGCTTCTGAAAGCCAAAATAATCTTTCTCGTTAGACACCCAAAGTGGGTATCAAATATGGTCCCTGTGAGGAAAAAGAACGATGATATTAGGATTTGTATTGATTTTAGGAATCTGAATAGAGCTTGTCAAAAGGATAAGTTTCCTTTGCCTACCATGGAGCAAATATTGCAATCAATTGTAGGTTCCAAATTAATGTCTTTTCTAGATGGATTCTCAGGATACAATCAAATTCTTGTACATCCAGATGACAGATTGAAGACAACATTCAGGACCAAGTGGGGGACATATGCTTAACAAAAGATGCCTTTCGGACTCATTAATGCAGGTGCTACATTTCAACGTGTTGCGGATATTGCTTTCAAAGGTTTGATTAATAAATCAGTTGTTATTTACCTATATGACATTACAGTCTATTCTAAGGATATAAACAATCATTTAAATGACCTAAAACACATTTTTGAAAGACGCAAGAAATATGTCATTTCTTTAAATCCCAAAAAATCATATTTTGCTTTACCAGAAGGCAAACTCCTTGGGTTACTATAACATGACCTAACCTCCAAGCTTTAGTTATGAAAGTAGGGTCAACAACTGACTTCTCACAAACATCACTCAGGGCTACAAGACACTCGGGGACCAAAGGACCACCCCGGGTGATTAGACCCTGAGTTGGGGCTGTTTTTCTCACATATTAAGCCCCAACTGCATGCACAACAAGGCAAGGATGTAGTTATAGGGCTCGAAATGCAAACATGACACTACTTCCATGCAGTTATAGCCCAAAATCTCCAATTCAGAGGGTGCGTCCTAAGATCTTAGCCACTTTTCCACGGCAACCTCAAGACCACTGCCTAGAACTTCCTGTAACTCCTTAGAATGATAAATAACATAATGAAAAAGCTAATCATACAAAACTTGAACAAGAACTAGACCCTTAGATGCCTAATCCATAATAGACATTTCGTTAAACACATGGCAAACATAAGAGTTATTATGTCATGAATACAAATTTGATCATAAGAGTCTGAGATTCATCTGAGAATGACCAAGAAGGCTCTATGCCCTCTCCACATAGTTGAAGCGACACTTATTAGTCCATATATTCATCAATCAATCAGTAATTAAATGATTCATGACAAGAGCCATAGATGGTACACATCCTATAACCAACATATAACCAAAAAATATCCCACACAGAAACCATGGCAGCTGAACCATAATATCACCAATATAATACTACAAATGTTCATAGATCACAATAAGGAAATGTCTCATATTAACATAGCAAAATACAAACCAAGTCAGGGAATTCCACGTACCACCCAACCATATATTGGGTTTAACCAAATCTCTCTTTCAACGAATCACCCCTGCGCCATATTCCAAGCATGAATGTGGGATGTCGTGGAATAAACCAAGGCAAAACCAAATCAAGGCTTCCAATGGCCAAACCACCTCAACCCTCAACCATAGTGATTCCACCTCCACAGTTGGACATCACTAACACCAACCAAATCGGTCTCTACCCAAGTTGTCCATGGCTCTAAGAACTAGTAACTCAATTCACAACCTTCTAAGGCTCTAGAGAGTTTCTCCAACCCCAACTCCAGGGTCTAGTAACTCAACCCACCAAGGGCTCCAGAGCATTTGTGCCAACCTAGGCTCCAGGACTAGTAACTCAACCCAAGTTTTTCCAGGGCTTTCAAAGTGTTTGTTCCAGCCCACAACCATAAGGAACTTAAGCACCAATCAGAAAAACAATCAAGTGGAAAACCCAAAATACCATGGTTATCTAGGAAATGGAAAGGCAAGGCTAAAAACATTGTAAATCTAGGCAATCCTCCATGCCAATGAAAACACATAACCACATAATCACATGCATATTTCATGCATCCATAAATCAACAAGGAAACCACACATGCAACTCGTTACCTACAAAGCAGTCCAGTTGTAGCTATTGATCCACTTATTCCCTTGCGTTTTCCTGCTTTCCTTTTTCCTTCTCCACATCCAAGTGAAACTAGAATGCTCCAAGAATGCTCTAAGTGTGCAAGAGTGTGAGAGAATGAGAGAATAGAAGAGAGCTCCACACAAAAATTGTCAAAAGGCTAGCAATTAATCCTCACAATCCTTTTTATCATTGAGGTCTCTATTTTCTTCATTTTTCTTTCATTTTTCCTTCAAATTATCTCTCATGCAAATATGTTTCTCTTCACCTTCATTTTCTCCTATTTTCCTCTATTTTATAAATAAAATGCCAATTATTGCCACTTTGCCTTTGCCAATTTCTATAGCCACAAATTAATCACCAGTGATACCCATCACTATGTTTTGCCTAACATTCAACTTGGAATACATGTCCGATGACCTTGGCCTTATATTTTATTTACATGAAAATCAACCAAGGGTTGTTACAGAGGTGCTATGGGAGTCAGATCAATTGAATGCTTGACCTATCAGTGTAAAGGTACCCCTGTGGGTGAGGAGAAGATGTCCTTGTATTCTTCCATGACCTTATCCACTTGCTTCTGCTACGCGGAGGGACCCTTTCTGGGGACCATGAATGTGGCCACAATCCTCCCCTTACTCTGAGAGTGAATCATAAAGAAAACAAATTTCCTAGTATGGGAGATGATCTTACTACATTACTTAGTAGAGATCAAAGAAATGGCGGTAGGCGGGGCTACCTTTGACATCCTGTATAGCTTTCTGCCTAAAGTAGTAATAATAATGTGAGGTATGGACTCACCAACATGACACTTCCATAAGTATGGTTGGCATAATAAAACATCATAGACTTCAACAAGAGCAACATCACATAGTACCTCATATGTGAAGGGCTTAATGTTGTAGGTAAGGCAACATTGTTGACTAACACAAAGATCTTGTCCTTAGTGGAGCAACCAAATGGTGTATGGTTGTGGGTGTGGTGTGGTCGAAAGGTCCGACCACTTAATGAATTTTGTTGAGATGAGGTTATTTTGGCTCGCACTGTCAATAATGAACTGTAGTGGAGAACCCTTCACCCACATCTGTGAGTGGAAGAGATGCTCCCCATCCTCTGGATCTTCGAGCTCATTCTTTTGGACCTTCATGGTGGCAACTGTGACACTAGGTTCAACATCAATAATCTACTTCCCCTTGTCGGGTTCTGGCTCAGAATCAGAACATGCATCTGACTCTAAAAATTTTAGCTTGGCCATCAGTGACTACTTGGTGTGACACTCATGTGTGTTGTGGGTGGAGATCTTGGGGAATTCACACCACTTTTAAGTGTCCTTCTTTGTCTTCGTGGTGATATTCTTTGCTTGTAGCTTCAACAGGTTGTCTTGGGTCACTCCACCTTGGATTTGTCCTTTTTTATATGGTTTGGAGGTGCCTTTTCCCTGCTTCAAATTCATAGATCCAAAGTCTTGCTTCTTCTGTTTAAATTTATGCTCGATCCTCACAACATATTGGTACGTTGCGCCAAGCAAGTGTTGGCATTATGATACAGGTGTTGTCCTTGATGGCAACTTACTTAGATGACAGATCATAGTGCATAAGGTCAATAACAAAGAATTAATGATCAGAGAGAGGTATACGCAGGTTCACCTTGACAAAGCAGCGTATACACATGGGTTAACAGACCAAAAGAAGCGTATAACATACACACGCAATTTCATAGAAGGAAAGGCGCGTACATGTTGGAAAACTAAGTTTTGGTCCGTGGTATTTGGTCCATGGTATTTTGATCCATGGTATTGGTCCAAGGTATCTGGTCCAAAGTATTGACCCCAGGTATTTGGTCCAAGGTATTGGTCCTAAGTGGTTTTGGACCATGGTATTGAGAAAGGCCTAACACTAATAAGGAGGAGAAGATCATTAGACCAAAGGGTGCAAGGATTGAATATCTGATGAAGTGTGAGATCCAGTATGTAGGTTATGGGTTTGTGATGCCTTGCTTGATCTGAACCAAGGATGCACCTATGTGGATGATGATGGATGATGGATCGGGATCTTAATGCTTGGAATGTATTATCATTATGTGGTTTGATCATGGATAGACTAGATCTGAATACTGACGCATGTTTTATTCTGCAAATGTTATGATTTGGGTATGACTAATTACTGAAATAGCTGTGAAGTTTATAAATTAGTATTTGCAGATCTGTATGCGGATTTTCTTTGATAAAAGTGCATCTACATGCTGGTTCAATTCATAAGAGTGGTGTATACATTATGAAATGTGATATCTGAATATGCAGTTGGTTCTAGTGGTTGTTGCAGAGTTCTGGGTTCTGCTCTGTGTTTTGGTGACTATGTTTTGATGACAGGCCTTCAATGATTAAGTTGTTGGGTGATTGATGATTGAGTATTTGATGATTGGTTGATGCAATGGTTGTATTGCAGTGGTGATTGATTTTGAGCTTCAATGTTGTTGATGGGTCCAGTATGAAAATTGGATGAAACGTGGCCTTCAGATTATGGTGTTGTGATCTAGGTGTATCCAGTTTGAAAATTTATGAAATGTGGTCTCTGGAGGAAGAGTGAAGGTTGGAGCCTTCAGTAGGCTGGCACCTACATACTGGTAAACATATCGGCCAGTACAAGAGCCAGGGGGTTGGAGCTCCCTTCCAGTAGCAGCTAGAAAACGAGAGAGGGTTGTAACCTTTTGTAGGCTGGCACCTACGTACTAGTAAATGTATCGGCTAGTACAAGAGCCAGGGGGTTGTAGCTCCCTTCCAGTGGTAGCTGGAGAACGAGAGAAGGTTGTAGCCTTCTGCAGGTGGGTGCCTACATACTGGTATGAGTCTGCACCAGTACAAGATTGTAAACAGGTTTTTCTTATATTAAAGGAAGACGGCAACAGGTGTTTTTTGTCCCGCATTGGGTTTCCACCTTATATCATGGTGTTCATGTGTGTTTCTTATGTGTGATGATCTGTTATGTTTTATTGCACCTATTTATTGTTTATATGGTTAATGAAGTTATGATGCATTGATTAAAGATCAACATATGATGGATTAACTAAATCATAAGTTTACTGGATATACGCTAGTTGCATCAAACGCAGTTCCGTGTACATGCAGGTTCCCTTAACTAAAGTAGTGTATATGAATCAGAGTACGAAATGAAAAAGTTATTGATTTGCTAATATTGATTCCCCCCCCCCCCCCCCCTCTCTCAGTATTATTTCCAACAGCAAGATGTCTAGGAACTTCATTTCTACCTCAATGTATTTGTGCAAAAAACCACAGTACTTGAGTATCAGATGTCACTCATAATCCTTGATACCCAACTTCGTGCATAGGGTATAGAAAATGTTCGTGAACCCTAGCATGTCTTGGTCCCTTTCTTGTCGTAGTGTGGTCCAGTTTTTGTATTTATCTTCATAACTCCCGACAGGGTAATAATGTTTCTTTATGACATCTTGGAAATAGTTCCAAGAGGGTGCAAATGATAATAGTGAGGTTTCCCCCTTGTCCATCTACTCGCAATAAGTTTCCCACCAGTCCTTGAAATGGGGGACAACTTTGAGGAGTGCAAAAGTAATCTTTTCCCTATCAAGAAAATTATGGATCAAAAATATATTTCAAGTAGATTTAACCATCTATATAGGGCATTTGCATCTATGTGGCCTTCAAATATAGGAATGTCAAAGTTAACTTGGACCTTAAAGGGGTGGTGCCTCTGAAGTGACTTTTGGATGAATATGCTTCGCTCGCCGATACTCGTCGAAGGATCTAGGAAAAATTGTCCATCATCTCATTCCTTTGTCGCTCAAGGGCCTCTTTGAGCAATAGCTTGAAAGGATCTTTTGCTTCCTCGTCTTTCTTTTCTTTTGCCAAGGGAGGCTATGGGGATCGATGGGGCTGGTCTTGCAAGGGTTCAACCAGTTCAAGTCCCAACTCCTTATACCCTAACCTCATTGGGGACATGCTAAAAAAAATTGAGAAAAAGCATATTGATCTGATAACACTAATCTAGATTTATGAAGGAACGAAATGAAATGCAGATTTATACAATGACACGTAGATACAACGAATCAAAACTTCAATTAATAAATAGCAACTGTTGAAAATTATTTACATGCAAAAAATAAACAAACTATCTTAGGCGATGGTAGCTTATCTTTGAGAAGAGATGTGACGGCTACATGCCTTCTGAACTATGTTACAATGAGGCTCAGAGGCATTTTTATCATCAAGAAATAATGGGAAACCCCAAACATCCAAAATCCTAACCCTAAGATGTGAAGCGCCAAAAGCTTATGGGCCTTGCTAGGGCTAGTTGGAATGTTAACTTCCCGAGATCGTATGTTATGAAACCAGCTCAAGAAAAGATAGAAAAGATAGATCAACGCCTTAGAATTCAGCCTCTTCGAGGGGGCAACCTCTTTTACATTACATAAATGAACAATTCTTGGATGATACAAATGAAAAGACCTCCTTTCTATATATAGGAGTCTAAGGGTTCATAACATAACCAGAGCCGACATAACAATAATAATGTAAGGGCACAATAATAATAATAGTGGGCTTCTATGGGGCACAATAGTAACAATATGGGCACTACATGGGTACATCAATATAATAAGTGGGTTGTACTAATAACAATAAGGGGTTACACTAGTAGTATAGGGCCTAACATGCCCCTCTCCTTCAAAAAGCGTTGTCCTCAACACTTGAGTAGTTCTTGATGCTTCTGTATAAAATTCTT